>CAUYQV010109063.1:0-22885 GCA_963574575.1 Galagoides demidoff
GCGCCTGTGGTCCCAGCTACTTGGGAGGCGGAGGCAGGAGACTTGCTTGAGCCCAGGAGTTGGAGGTTGCTATGAGCTGTGATGCCATTGCACTCTACCCAGGGGGATAGCTTGAGGCTCCGTCTCAAAAAAAAAAAAAAATGAATCTCCTGGCTTCGCCCCATACCTAATGAATCAGAATCTCTAGAGATATCATCCAGCAACCTATATATTACTATTAAATAAAAATCAAACATAATTCTTAAGCAATAGGGTATTAGGCTATAGGGGGTTATTTGAGAGCAACTTCTCTTCAAAGAGCAACAGTTCTCAATGTTGTTAAGAACTGGTAATGGTAAGACTCTGAGGAAACTACACCCCTCTCCTGGTGCAAAATTTGATTCAATGTCAGGGGGCATGGGCTTCACTTATGGACACCCTAGGGAACTCAAAGAGCCTGGTTAAGAAACTTAAATATAATTTAGCCAAGCCACTGACAAACACTCATAGATGGGATCCTCAGCAAGGCCAAAATTCTTCAATTTTTTTTTTTTTTGAGACAGAGTCTCACTATGTCACCCTCAGTAGAGTGCTATGGCATCATAGTTCACAGCAACCTCAGACTCTTGGGCTTAAGCGATTCTCTTGCCTCAGCCTCCCAAGTAGCTGGGACTATAGGCACCTGCCAATGCCAGGCTATTTTGTTGTTGTTGTTGTAGTTGTCATTGTTGTTTAGCAGGCCCGGGCCAGGTTCAAACCCACCAGCCCCACTGTATGTGGCTGGTACCCTAGCCACTGAGCTACAGGCACTGAGCCCAAATTTAAAAAGTTATAGCAAAACAGGCTGGTATAATAGTTCATGCTTATAACCCCAGCACTTTGGGAGACCAAGGCAGGAGGATCACTTGAACCCAGGAGTTTGAGACCTAAGAAACATAACCAGACCCCGCCTCTGCAAGAAAAAAATTAGCTAGGTATAGTTCTTTGTACCTATAGTCCAAGCTACTAGGAAGGCTGAGCCAGTATAATCACTTAAGCTGAGGAATTTGAGATTACAATGAGCTTTGACCGTGCCATTGCACTCTAACCAGGGCAACAGAGCAAGACCCTGTCTCAGAAAAGAAAAGAAATGACTTGGCACCTATAGTTCAGTGAGTAAGTGCTAGCCACATACACTGAGGCTGATGGGTGTGAGCCCAGACTGGGCCTGCTAAACAACAATAACAACTGCAACCAAAAAAAATAAAATAAAATAGCTGGGCATTGTGGCAGGTGCCTGTAGTCCCAGCTGCTCAGGAGGCTGAGACAAGAGAATCACTTAAGCCCAGGAGTCTGAGGTTGCTGTGAGCTGTGATGCTACTGCACTCTACTGAGGGTAACATAGTGAAATCTGTCTCAAAAAAAAAAAAAAGAAAGAAAGAAAGAAAGAAAAGTAAAGGAAAAAGAAGTTATAGGAAAATAAGGAAACAGAGAGAAGACACAAATTACTAATACCAAGAATAAGAGAAATGAGTTGCCATAAATTCCAAAGATACTACAAGAATAATAAGGTTGTAATATGAAAACTTTAATGTCTGTAAATTGACAACTTACATGAAATGAACTGCCATGATTTGAATATTCACTTTCAAAAGTCATGTGTTGGAAATTTAATCCCTAGTGCAACAGTGTTGGGAGGTAGAGCATTTTGGGAAGTTAAGGTCATGAGGGTGAAACAGTCTAATGCTGCTATAAAAAGAGTCCTCTCTCTCTGCTTTTCTGCTGTGTGAGGTGTAGCATTTGTCCCCATTTTACCCTTCCACCTTCTGCCATGTGAAGATGCGGCAAGAAAGCCCTCATCAGATGCTGGTGACTCCCCGGACTCCAGAACTATGAGAGAATAAATTTCTGCTCTGTTTAAATTACCCACCCAGTGATATCTTTTATAGCAGCACAAAATGGACTAAGACATGGATTTGAAAAAAAAAATCAAAACGTATTCAAGAAGAAATATATAACCTGAGTAGCCTTATAGCTATTTAAAGAAATTGCACTTGTAATTAAAGTCTTATCACAAAAAAAATTTTGTCACAAAGAGACTCCAGGCTCTTGTTCAGTGGTGAACACTACCAAATAGTTTAGAAAGAAATGATACCAATGCTATACCAATTCTTCCGGAAATGTAAAGAGAAGAGAATACTTGTCAATTCATTGTTTGAGGCCAACATTGCTCTGATACCAAATCCAAAAATATCATGAGAATAGAAAACTATAGGCCAATATTCTTCATGAACACATATGTAAAAATTCTTAACAATATTATAGCAAATTAAATCCAGCAACACATAAAATGTATGATACATAATGACTAAGGGGTTTATCCCAGGAATTGTAGGATTAGTTTAACAGTCAAAGTTGATCACTGAAATCCACTGTATTAACAAACTAAGAAGGAAAAACCTATTTTTCGGTTCAATGGATACAGAAAAAAACATTTGACAAAATCCAACCCACTTCCTCATAAGAACTATAGCAGACTCAAAACAAAATAGATGTTCTACTGACTGATAAAAATTATCTACAAAAACTTTACATCCTACTAGTAAAAAATTCAGGGACAAGGCAAGGATGTCCACTCTTCACAATTCTTTTCAACATTGCACTGAAGGTTCTGGCCAGTTTAATTGGGCAAAAAAAAGAAATAAAAGTCATCCATAATGGAAAGGGAAAAGTAAAACTGCCTTAATTTGCAGATAGTATCATTATTTATGTAAAAAATATCATGCAATCAATCTATAAAAAAGCTAATAGAACTAATAAGTGAGTTAAGCCAGGTTGTATGATACAAGATCAAGGTACAAAAATCATGTGTATTTTTATGTACTTGCAACAATCAGAATTTGAAATTTATTCATTTATTTTTGAGACAGAGTCTCACTATGTTGCCCTTGGAAGAGGGCATGGCATCACAGCTCACAGCAACCTCAAACTCTTGGGCTCAAGCGATTCTCTTGACTCAGCCTCCCAAGTAGCTGGGACCACAGGCTTCCGCCACAACATCTGGCTATGTTTTGGTTGTAACATTGTTTGGCAGGCCTGGGCTGGGTTCGAACCTGCCAGCTCTGGTGTATGTGGCTGGTGCCCTAGTAGTTGAGCTACAGGCACTGAGCCCAGAATTTGAAATTTTAAAAAATACTATTCATAATTACATCAAAAACTATGATGATCTTAGAGATAAATCTGATAAAAGATATGAAAGACTTATGTACCAAAAACTATAAAATACTTCTCAGAAAATGTAAAGATCTCCATAAATGGAGAAGATATGCCTTGCTCATGGATCAGAAGTAATATTGTTTACACATCATTCTCCCCAAGTTGATCTACAGATTTAGGAAAAAAGGGAATTAACGCTGACAGAGCACCATTACCAGGTACCAGGCTAGTTGCATGCATCACCTCACTGAGTGCTTGCCACCTGTCAGACCCAGGTATTGTTATTCATGTTGTAGAAGAGGAAACTGAACCATCAAGGAAAGTAACTAGCCAAAGGCCACAGCAACTTAATGATAGGTAAACATTTTGATTCTAAACTCCACTAAGCCTTGCCATCTCCATTTCATTCAAGTTGAGGGGATATAAACAGTAAGATTATAAGTAAGATGTCTGAAATTGCAGACTATTCACATGGCCATTAGTTTTTGAAAAGAAGGATGACAATACTAAAAGGAATTTAAAAACAGGAGCCAAAGATCAAGGCTATATCCAAAGGTCTCCAGTGTCATCCAGGTGCCCATGCACACCTAGGTCCTCTCATTAGGTTTGTTCCCTAGCTGCAAGAGAGGCATCAGGCTGTCACACAGCCCAGTGATAATAGCACCTGAGTTTCCACTGATACCTCTGACTTGATTACAAGTTCATCAAACACCTGCTGAGTAGAGTAGAACTTGCAATGTAAATAGGCCTGTAAGAAGAGAATGCCTTGGCTCAGGGCCTGAGGCTCAGTGACTAAGGCGCCAACCACATACGCCTAAGGTAGCAGGTTCGAATCCAGCCCAAGCCTGCCAAAACAACAATGATGGCTGCAACCAAAAAAAAATAGCCGGGCGTTGTGGCAGGCGCCTGTGGTCCCAGCTACTTGGGAGGCGGAGGCAGGAGACTCGCTTGAGCCCAGGAGTTGGAGATTACTGTGAGCTGTGATGTCATAGCACTCTACCCAGGGGGACAGCTTGAGGCTCTGTCTCAGAAAAAAAGAGAGAGAAGGCCTTGACCAGCAGGTGGAAGTCTGCCAGGGTTATATTTTTCAAAGTAGATTAATGAATTAGCTTATTCCTCCTGGCTTATGCCTCCATGTCTTTGCAGTTAAATTACATAGTGGGTCTATCCCAAAGGAAACTTGGCTCAGAGAAGCTTGTCAGAATGGATCCTTCTACCTATTAAGCTGAGGAATGCTAACTCCTAATTGTCTCGCCTCTCTGTTCCTCCTAGTCAGTCTCTAACCTCCTGACTAGCTACAGAAGCAGAGAGAACAATAACCTTAAACACCAGGCTGCTGTAAAGACCACAGTCCCCAGCCTCTTAACAGAGGAGACTGAGCACCACCATTCCTCATCTAAGCTTTCCTCTTTGTGCCTTAGCTTTCTCCCTGTGTCCATTAAAAGATATGTATTGAAGAACGCATTGTGAAGATTATAAACGTTACATGGAAATACATTCTGATAACTTAAAAGTTATATGTTTTCAGCATAATAGACAATAATAAGTATCTATATAATAATACCCAAAGTATCTAAGAGTGTGCCTGGCATACAACCGCCTTATAAATATTATATAAAACTGCTATATAAATCTCCTATAAAGGGGAGGGAGAGATTATTTTTGGCAGATGTGATCTGGGAAAATTTCATATAGAAGATGGCATTCAAGCTGGTCCTTGAAGCAGAGAGAAGATTTTATGTGGAGCTGGAAGAGGGAGTGATCCAAATGCAGGAACTGACATACATAAGCTGCTAATGTCTCAGTGTGATGATAATATATGACGATAATAGGATTCCCAAAGTATTTGTCTTACTCTGGTTGCATTTTATTTTGTATGTATCTGATCTCAAGTTTTAGAGTTTTTGTGGAAACAGGTTGTGAATATCTCCTTGTGAATATGTGTTTTTGCATCACGTGGACAAGAACTACGGAGATGGGTCTTCAGAACCTGACCATATGTGTTTCTAGGTATAAACGTCTGTGTGGGTGCATTTCTCTACACAGATTTTTTGGTCTTTGTGGGTGTGTGCACATGCAGTCCTGAGAGATGAGAAGGAAAGATAGGAAGAATTTAGAGGGGAAGAGAGGGAGGGGAAAGGGGAGTAAGAAGTTCTTAAGGGTGTTGGGGCTCAGAAAGTGATACCCCAAATACTAGTGCTTTGACCTACTAAGAGAAGCTACCTCAGAATAAAGGTCCTGTTAACCCTGTCTCGTCACACACACACATACACACTCAAAGAGCAAGGAGGTACTCTCTGTGGAGTTTCCGTATCTAACAAAGAAAGCTTCTTTCCAAAAGAAAATCAATTGTCTTAAACTCTCTTTCTAAGGATCTCATCAAATAACCAGGAAAGATCAGACTTTTCATCTGTTCTTCTGAGGGCAGGGCCAAGAGATTACCTGAGGGACTCCATCTGTGTAATAAGAGCCTGTGCAGCTCCACCTCTCACCTTCCCACAGAGTCTGTCACCTACCTCACAGTCCATTCATTCTTTCTAAACATTTACTGCCCCTCAAAAGAACTGTATATTCCCCAGCTCCCACCTCCCCTGTGATAAAGTGTACCACACAAGGTTATTGAATGATCATTCTGTAATATCCCCTCCCCCTCACATAAATAAATTTGTGTGCCTTTCTCCCACTAATCTGCCTTTCAAAGAACTGTCAAAAGGTGAGGGTAAGGTTTCAATAAGGCAGTCCCCATGACCATACCCAGGAAGCTAATGAGTTTAAAACCCTTCTCAGTATGGTTGGAGACCTTTGGACAGACTTTGGCTCAGGTCACCATTTCAAAGCTTTATGAGGACTTCTTCCTCAATTTTATTTTAGCTTACCTCATCAGTATTTTTGTTGTCATTGTTATTATTTGTTTGTTTTTTTTTTTTAAGAGACAGAATCTCACTTTTTTTCCTAGGCTGGCCTTAAACTCCTCTTTATCCTCTCACCTTAGCCTCCCAAATAGCTGGTCCTCCCACATACTACCATGCTTAGCTGTTTCCCAGCTTATCTTTGTGTCATTAGGGACTAATTCATTTGGTTTTGTCAGCCCAATTTGGGAGATCTTGCCAGCCATCATCAGTGACAGCCTGCCTCACACAATAGAGTCATACATATTTAGCCAGTGTAGGGGGTGGAAGCTATTTACATTTATTAGGGCATGTGCAATGGTATATGTGACATATATCCCGAGTTCACTTTGGGGTGAGGTTTTAGCATTAAAATGAGGTGGAATTTGGCTCTTTATGTTAAAAGGTGAACAGTAGAACACAAAGACAGTTTGTGCTCAGCTTCCATAATCTGGCTGAAACTGGCCCAAGATCTACCATTGCTTATCAGAAGGAAATGTTTATAAGGCTGGTCCTCTGTCCAATCAGAGTTATAGTGGTCTGGGTTGTAAACTAGAGTTAGGAAGGATCTGATAGCTCCTATTGTTAGCAAGCTTAGCAAGACTGTGGTTTTCCTAGTAGTTGTAGAAATTTAGAAAATTGCTATGCCAGCCAGGCCCTGAACCCTCAACTCCTAAGTAACTTTTTTGTTTGTTTGTTTTTTGGAGACAGTTTCACTTTATTGCTCCATGCTAGAGTACCCTGACATCAGCCTAGCTCACAGCAACCTCACACTCCTGGGCTCAAGCCATCATCCTGCCTCAACCTCCCAAGTAGCTGGGACTATATGCATCACAACTAGCCACAACTCCCAGCTAATTTTTTCTATTTTTAGTGAAGACAGGGTTTCACTATTGCTCAGGCTGGTCTCAAATTTCTGTGCTCAAGTGATCCTCCTTGAGGATATATATATATATATATATATAATTATATAATATAATGATATATTATTATATATATAATATATTATATATTATATATAATATAATATATAATATATATTATTATATATTATATATAATATTTATATATTATTATATATTATATATTATATAATATATATTATATATATTATTATATATATAATAATATATATAATTATATATATATAATTGCTAAATTCTTTACTGCATACCATATACCTCAGCCTCCCAGAGTAATGGCCAATAACTTTTGTTTCCTTAAGTTCTGTCTTAGTTAATAAGGGGATATTGCAGATCACACATCTTTGTTTCTGTATGTCAGGGATTGGTAAGTTCTGTCTTTTTAATTGTATCACTTGATAAAATTGTCAGAGTTATTATTTAAATCAGCTACATTAACTCTATTGTATAGTTATGTGTCAAAATGGGTTTTTCTGCATCTAAGCTTTCTCTCCTCTCCATACGGGGGGATATAATTAGCCTTTTCTAGTATTCATATTTGTCTAAGGACAGTTTCTCCTTAGTTTTATTCTATTCCTTCCTTTCTTTCTTTCTTTTTCTTTTTTTTTTTTTTGAGACAGAGCCTCAAGCTGTCACCCTGGGTAGAGTACCATGGCATCACAGCTCACAGCAACCTCCCACTCCTGGGCTCGAGCAATTCTCCTGCCTCTGCCTCCCAAGTAGCTAGGACTACAGGCAGCTGCCACAATGCCTGGCTATTTTTTGGTTGCAGCCGTCATTGTTGTTTGGTGGGCCCAGGCTGGATTCGAACCCTCCAGCTCAGGTGTATGTGGCTGGCACCTTAGCCACTTGAGCCATAGGCACCGAGTCTATTCTATTCCTTTCCATCCTTTTTCCCTCTCTTGGAAAACTTTAAAGATTAACTGAGAAATAAAAAGTCATTCAGTCATTATGTTCAAAAACATAAGTAAGGTAGTATGTATGTTAATTAGCTCAATTTAACCATTTCATAATGTATTACTATACATACTTCAAAACAACATATATATAATTTTATTTGTCACTTAAAGTAAATAAATGTCTCTGAAAGACTAAAAGAAAGAAAGAGTTATTAAACTATTAGCGTTTCCTTTTGTGAACACTTAAAAGTATATTTACATAATAGCCTCTGTTACTAATGTTATGGATAAGAAGAAATAGATTTAGTTCAAAGATAAAATAAGAGTTTCAGGCATGATTCAGAGTCTCTAAAATTCAGTTTACCATATAAAAAATAATGGCCACACAGATTTGTTTTTTAAGAGACAGGGTCTTGCTGTGTTGCCCAGGCTTGTCTCTTGACCTCAAGCAATATTCCTGCCTCAACCTCTTAAATAGCTTGGGATTACAGGCACACGCCACCACAGCCAGCCATGAAATTCTTATAATTCTAGAAAGCATAAATTGTAACATTTTAATTTGTAACACAGTTTCCAGGTTATTACTAACTTTAAGAGCTTAAATAAATGATGAAGTTAATAATAACTTCAGTTAACAATAAGTTCAGATGCCTGAACTATTTTTAAGAAACAGACACAAAAATACTACTTGGTAAATATAATTTTTATATACTGTCATTTCTCAGAATAGCAATATACTAACAAATGTGCAAATGAATTAGATAACATATAATGGTCGCCTGTGAAACAAACTAGCTTACCAGTTCTTGGTTTTCTGTCTTGTGGTGTTCTTATGTCTGGAGAGAAAAGTTGGTTATTTTAGTTAAAGATAATAATTAATATAGGCAGTCGAATATGCTAGGTATACGAATTGCAGAGAAATCTAAATATAAGATAGTACAAAATTTGTATTTATTAGGAAAATTACAAGTCTTAGTTTTTCTAAATGGTTACTTAATTATGATATTATATTGTTTTATTTAATATATTGACATGTTGGCCAGGCATGGTGGCTTATGACTATAATCCTAGCACTCTGGGAGGCCAAGCCTAGTGGATTGCTTGAGCTCAGGAGTTCGAGACCAGGCTGAGCAAGAGTGAGACCCCCATCTCCACTGAAAATAGAAAACTAGCTGGGCATTGTGGTAGACACCTATAGTCCCAGCTACTTAGGAGGCTGAAGCAAGAGACCAAGATGCTTGAGCCCAAGGGTTTGAAGTTGCTGTGAGCTATGTTGCCAAGGCACTCTATTGAGGACAACAGAGTAAGACTCTGTCTCAAAAAAATAATGATAATAATATATTGACATGTTAATTATATTTGAAAGCTCCGGATATATTATTTGTGTACATATTTATGTATCTATATATGCCTAAGTGTGTATATACATATGGTATATTACTAAATTCTTTACTGCAAACCATTATATAAATGTACAAAAGGAGTTAAGGAGTACAGTTAGAACTTTGATCTTTTTTTTTCTGTAAGATAACCAAGTTATTTCATGCCTGGAACAGCAGATATTTCTTTGGGTCACAAACACCTCTTGGTACTTTTGGACATACACTCAAATCATTTTTTAAAGACATTCCTTACTTTTTAAGGAAGGTTGTTTCTAATAAACATTTTGTTTATTGTTTTGTATATTGCCTGCAAATATTTCTTATCTTTAGATATTTTATAACTTATAGCTTTTCTTCTTAATAATTATTCTTCATTTTGCCTATCCCAAATTTAGGCCCCATTTTTTTCAAAAACTATACAGATGTCTTTTATGAATAAATGGTATTTGAATTTGCTAAAATCATCCTTAGGTATCACAAAGATTTTCTCAAGATACACAATACAAGTAATTAGTTTTGTCTAGAATTCTCCAAATTTTAATTAAACTGCTATGAGAGTTCTTTTGTTTACCAAACTCAGGATTAAAGAAAAAAACTGCCTAAAGGCCAGGCATGGTGGCTCATGTCTATAATCCTAGCACTCTGGAAGGCCGAGGAGGGTGGATTGCTAGAGCTCAGGAGTTTGAGATCATATCTTTACTAAAAATAGAAAACTAGCCTGGCATTATGGCAGACACCTGTAGTCCCATCTACTCCAGAGGCTGAGACAAGAAGATCACTTAAGACCAAGAGTTTGAGGTTCCTGTAAGCTATGATGCCACGGAACTTTACCCAGGGTGACAAAGTGATACTCTGTCTCCAAAAAAAAAAAAAAAAAAGCTGTGTAGTTCTAGCCAAGGTGCCCCTTATCTTGCATTTTTGTTATTGCAACCACCTGGGAGCTCTGACAAGTAGAAGTAGCAGGTGGATGTGAGGAAAGGGAAGAACAACCAAGTGGAGGCAGTGAGTTTCCTGGGTTTTCAATTCCTTTACTTTCCATTTTTAACTCCAAAGCAACCTAAGTTGGGGAACTATGTATAACAGGAACAGATAGCAAAAACTCTGAGAAATTCCCTATCTTTCTAGCCATAGGTCTGGAAAAAGAAGGACCCTTTAAGTTAGAGACTGTAGGGAGAATCCTTGTTTTTTTTTTCTTTTTTCTCTTTTTGTCTTTCCAAAGCATGCCCAAGGTCAGCCCAGAGCATATAGCTCAACTGTCACCGTGGCAGTGGTCCAGGAACCTTGAACTTGGCGACAAAACCTGTCTCTCTGAAGGAATTGGTAAAAGAGGTCCCTGAGTGGGAAGTGAAAGGGAGGGGTAGATTCCTGGTATGTTTTCCTCTCTTTTTTCCTAACAGATTTGCTCTAAGGGTAGAACCAATTACATTGTATGATGATGGTGGCCACAACTCTAAGAGATTAAACTCTCACTCATTACCAAAGGACAGGTAAAAGTGGCTCCCGGGCAACAAAGAATGTATAGAAAACCCTACAGTAGAGAAAAGAGGATAAGAGATTCCCAAATTTCATATGAATTGACGCAAGTCCATACTCACCCCCCAAACAATCTATGTTTAAAGCACAGGAAAAAGGTATAGCAAAACCTTTGAGAACTGAACTGCCATATAAACCATCACCCTAGGCCCAGGCTAACCTCTGAGTAGTACATGCAAGGAACAGGCACAACATGGCAAAGACTTTGAAAACTAAAGTTATTGGAACTATTGCTCACAGAAAGTGACACAGAACTTTAGATCTAACAGTGTTAACTTCCTGCTAAATTAAAAGCAACCAAAATTTTTCAGAGGTTTTAAATAGGACCCAGAGTCTAAAAACTTACTAAGAATGTGTTAAGATACAATCCAATGGCTCGGCGCCTGTGGCTCAAGCGGCTACAGCACTAGCCATATACACCTGAGCTGGTGGGTTCCTATCCAGCCTGGGCCTGCCAAACAACAATGATGGCTGCAACCAAAGAATAGCCGGGAGTTGTGGCAGGCGCCTGTAGTCCCAGCCACCTGGGAGGCAGAGGCAGGAGAATCGCTTGAACCCAGAAGTTGGAGGTTGCTGTGAGAGGTGATTCCACAACACACTACCCAGGGCAACAGCTTGAGGCTCTGTCTCAAACAAAAAAAAAAAGATGCAATCCAAACTCACGAATATCATATTAAGAAAATGTAGGATGGGCACCGTGGCTCACACCTGTAATCCCAGCACTCTGGGAGGCCAAGGTGAATGGATTGCCTGAGCTCACCGGCTCAAGATTAGCCTGAGCAAGAGCGAGATCTTGTCTCCAAAAACTAGCCAGCACCTGTAGCTCAGTGGCTAGGGCACTGGCCACATACACTGGGGCTGATGGGTTCGAACCCAGCCTGGGCCGGCCAAACAACAATGACAGCTACAATAAAAAAATAGCCAAGTACTGTGGCCGGCACCTGTAGTCCCGGCTGTTGGGAGGCTGAGGCAAGAGAATCTCTTGATCCCAAGACTTTGAGGTTGCTGTGAGCTGTGACTCTATGGCACTCTACTTAGAGGGCAACAAAGTGAGACTCTGTCTCAAAAAAGAAAATTAAATTAAATTAAGTTTCGCAAGCCTTCTCCTGGCCAGCATAGTAAACTGCTGAAATTGTGAGGAATGTAATGTAATTGCAGTTTTAGAACCCTGAAAGTACCCCTACAGCAGACTCTTTCATGCTGAGCTCATCCTGCACATGTGTCTACAACTGTTTTGAATCCAGGAGTCGCTCTTGCTCAGGCTGATCTTGAGCTGGTGAGCTCAGGCAATCCACCCTCCTCGGCAGCAAAGTTAGACTCTGTCTCAAAAAAAACAATAAATAAAAAGAGTTAAGAAAATGTAACCAGTTCTGAAGGGAAAAAGAAATTAATAGATATCAACCCCAAGATGTTGACATTACCAAACAATTGCCATAAGGCAGCTATTATGTCTATCTTTCAGAAGGTGAAAGTGAACATTATTGAAATGAATGGTAATATGGATCTTAGGCAAAGAATTATAATTATTTATAACTTATAAAAAGGAAGCTAATGGAAATTTAAAACTGAGAAATAGAGCATCTGAAATAAAATATTTAGTAGAGATGACTGAAGAAACCATCAGTGAACTTGCATTTGAACCAATAGAAATTTTTAATGTGAAGAAAAAAGAAAAATAAAGAATAGAAAGATGAGTGTCATCACAAGGACCTTTCAGATAATATCAAAAGGATTGAATTCATGTCAGTGAAATTCCAGGAGAGGAGAAAGAGATTGGTGCAGAAAATATGTTTGAAGCTATAATGGCCAAAAACTGTGTAAATTTAGTGAAAGTTATAAATTCATAGATTCAAAAACTTTAATAAACCCCAAATAGGAATAAATTCAAGAAAACCTGCCCTAACTATGAAGTAAAATGGCTTGACCTAATTTTACCAACCTGGGAATTCAAACTTTCTAGTGATAGGAGACTATATTTCACAGAATTCGTTATTAAAGAATTCTGGGGCCGGGTGCGGTGACTCATGCCTATAATCCTAGCATTCACGGAGGCCGAGACAGGTGGATTGGAGGCATGGGCTGGAGACCAGTGTGAGCCAGAGCAAGACCTGATCTCTAAAAATAGCCAGGCGTTGTGGTAGGTGCCTGTAGTCCCAGCTACTCAAGAGTCTGAGGCAAGAGAATCACTTGAGCCCAAGAGTTTGAGGTTGCTGTGAGCTATGACACCACAGCACTCTACTAAGGGTGACAAAGTGAGATTCTGTCTCCAAAAAATAAATAAATAAAAAATAAAGAACTCTGTAAAATCTTTGATTTTTGCTCAGCAACTGTACCATCTTTATTAGTAATAAATTTTAGAAATTGTAAGAAGAACTAATGGAATTATTTTTCTAAGCTGTCCCCCTGGGTAGAGTGCTATGGCATCACAGCTCACAGCAACCTCCAATTCCTGGGCTCAAGGGAGTCTCCTGCCTCCGCCTCCCAAGTAGCTGGGACGACAGGCACCCGCCACAACACCCAGCTATTTTTTGGTTGTAGCCTTCGTTGTTGTTTGGCCGGCCCAGGCTGGATTCGAACCCACCACCTTAGGTGTATGTGGCTGGAGCCTTAGCCACTTGAGCCACAGGCGCCAAGCCACTAATGGAATTCTTAAATCAAACTTAGAGATAGGTGCAGAGGCTCATGCCTATAATGCCAACACTTTGGGAGACCAAAGCAAGATTGTTTGAGGCTAAGAGTTCCCATACAGTGTGGGCAAAATAGCAAAAAAAAAGATAAAATAAAAAATTATCTAGGTGTGGTGGTGTGTGCCTATCGTCCCAATAGGGACGGGTGGCTGAGGCAGTAGAATCACTTAAGCCCAAGAGTTTGAGGCCGAAGTGAATTATGATTGTGCCACTACACTCCAACCTAGGCAACAGAATGAGACTCTGTGTCAAAAATAAATAAACAAGTAAAAGTAAATTAAACTTTTCAAAGGTTAGTTTTCAGAAACTCTTTAATTTCTACGGCTTAAAGCAAGCGTCAACAAACTTTTTTGGTAAAAACCCACATAGTCAATAATTAGGCTTTGTGAATTCTACCCTAGAAAAGAACTGCAATCTCCTGCCTAGAAGGTATAGGTCTGGCTTTGCGGTTGTCAGAGCATAGTAGGTAAAGAGCAAGGAGCTCATCCTTTGGCTTTCACTGCTTTACACGTACGCTTAGCTATGCCTGTATCAGTGAGTCCAAGGTCAGCATTAATTTCTCTAGAGAGTAAGTAAACCTTTAGTCTTTTACCTTTTGTGGGAGAAGGAATGTTACAAGTTTGTAAGTTGTGGAAGAGGAGATTTAAGTGCCTGTCCTCATACTTTCAACCTACTTCGTGCTTTCAGCCCCATCTTCAGGGGTAGTTCCTGGCACCAAATCCTGAGCCTTTCCAGGATTTTAGCTTTCCTTTCGTTTTTTTCTCATACACTCACTCCACAGGCATTTAACCTTTTTCTTTGTCTGGTCTCCTAAAATAGTTACCTCTACAGTAGTCCCTCTGTTTTTCAGCTTCCAAAAGTTCCTTGACAATTTTATCTGCTGTTAATAGGATTCCCCGGGAAAAGTAAGGTCTGAAAGAACAAAAGTCTTCTCACAGAAACCCACAGACACTCCTCCCTGCAAAGTCCTCCCCAGTGGTGACTCAGCTCTTAGGAATTTATAGAAACTTAACTTCCCGGGACCTTGAAACTAATGCTTGCTTCTGTAAAAGCCTGTGTTTTTGTAAAAGCTGGGACCTGCCTTCTCCAGCTCAATTTAAACTGACCAATGAGAAGGGTACCCATGGACAAGGAAACCTTGGCTGGAGATAAAAGGGAAAGGATAGAGCCAGTAGTTGGGGAGCTTGGCCATTTGGGGGACTTAGTCTGCCATGGCTCTGCGGGCTGAAATAAAGCCTTTTCTCTTTTATGGATGTTTGGATGTTTGGGTGTTTCTTTCTCTCCATTGGGCCTCTTTTTCTTGCAACACTGTCATCTGCTTCCTTCATCTGCTTCTTCATTTTCTTTGAGATTGTGGGTTTACTTCTCTTAAAAATATTTTATGTCCCATTAAATGTTTGGAAAGGATTAAAGAATGAATATGTCTATAATTTAACCAGAAATGTGAGTCTCTCCAGGATATAGGTAGATATAACTTTGTTTTAAGTTGAGTTTGCTGGAAATCAGTAAGTTCCCTCAATATACAATCTGAGCTTTTTTTTTTTTTCTGCTCAGGAAACTTTTCTTCTCTTATACCTTGGATTATTACTTCTGTCTTACTTGTTCTCCCCATCTCTACAATAAAAGGCTTTGATTCCTACATTAGATTCTGTTCTTCATCCTCTACATCTATTATCATCTCTTATACCTTTTGGTGGGGGTTAGTTTTGTTTTTATAGTCTAGGAGCAATTTTCAAGTGTATTCTCAGGCATCAGGAATCCCATTTTTTGCAAGGTCCATTCTGTAAGAAATTGTTTCTTTGCAATGAATTCATTCTTAGTTAACATTCCTTTCATTTCTATTTACATCACATTTAGTTATCAGATCTTTTCCAATCATGTGGATGTGGCCACCTGCTTTTATTTTATTGAAACACTTAAAGCAGATATTTTCCAACAAGTATTTCTGCTTTTTCTCATCAAAGCATCTTTGGTGGCATGCCTTTCCAAATCTTCAGAAATGATGATTCTCTTTCTTTTATGATGCAGAGTGTTTGACAGTAGTCCATGTTGGCCTTGAATGGAAATTCTGGGTTTTCTACCCTATTCCATTGGTCTGTGTGTCTGTTTGTATGCCAGTACTGTGCTGCTTTGGTTACATAACTTTGCAGTATGTCTTTAAGTCTGGTACTGTGATGCCTCTAGCTTTGTTCCTTTTACTTAGTATTGTGTTGGTTATTTGGGGCCTTTTGAGACAAGCTCTTACTCTGTTGTCTGGGATAGAGTTCAGTGGCAGCATCATAGCTTACTGCAACCTCAAACTCCTGGGTTGTATGTGATCCTCCTGGCTCAAACTCCTGAATAGCTGGGACTGCAGGCACATGCCACTGTGGCCAGCTAATTTTTCTATTTTTTTGTAGAGATGGGGTTTACTATGTTGCCCACACTGGTGCTAAACTCCTGGCCTCAAGTGATTCTCCTGCTTCGGCCTCCCAAATTTTTAAGATTATAATGTGAGCCACCGTGCCTGGCCTCCATATAAGTTTTAAGATTTATTTTTTCCTATTTCTGTGAAGAATGCCATTGGTATTTTGATAGGGATTGCAGAGAATCAATAGATCATTTCAGATATTTTAACAATATTAATTCTTCCAATCCATGAACATGGGATCTCTTTTCATTTTTTGTGTCTTCTTTAATTTCCTTCATTGGTACTTTATAATTTTTATTATACAGATCTTTCACTTCTTGGATTAAATTTATTTCTAATTATTTTTTGTAGCTATTATAAATGTGATTACTTCCTTAATTTCTCTTTCAGATTGTTTGCTGTTGGTGTAAAGAAATGCCACTGATTTTTTTGTTGATTCCATGTCCTATAATTTTGCTGAATTCATTTATCCATTCTAACAGTTTTTTAGTAGAATCTTCATATTTTTATAAATATAGGGTTATGCCATCTGCAAACAAGGATAATTTGACTTCTTTTACAATTTGAATGCTCTTTATTTCTTTCTCTTCCCTACTTGCTTTGCCTAGGACTTCTAGTATTATGTTGAATAAAAGTGGTAAAAATGCGCATCCTTGTCTTAGAGGAAGGATTTTTCAATTTCTCTCCATTCAGTATGATGTTAACTGTGGGTTTGTCTCACATGACCTTATTGTTTTGAGTTATATTCCTTTTCTACTCTGTTTGTTGAGAGTTTTTATCATGAAGTAATGTTGAATTTTATCAAATACCTTTTCAGCACCTATTGAAATGATCATATAGTTTTTGTTCTTGATTCTGCTAATATGATGTATCATGATTATCTATTTGTGTATGTTGAACCATTCTTACATCCCTGGAATGATATGATCATGATGAATGATGTTTTTAATGAATTTATTTAATTACGTCGGCTTGTATTTTGTTGAGGATTCTTGATATCTATCTTCATAAAGGATATGTAGCTTTTCTGTTATATAATTTTTTCTGTTGTTGCCTATAGTTTTTGTTGTGTCCTTGTCCTGTTTGGGTATCAGGGTAATGCTAGCCTCCTCAAATGAATTAGGAAGAATTCCCTTCTCCTTCAACTTTTTTAAATAGTTTGAATAGAATTGATATTAGTTCCTTAAATGTTTGGAAAAAATTCAACAGTGAAGCTATCAGGTCCTGAGGTTTTCAGTTGATGGGAAATTTCCATTACTGTTTAAATCTCATTACTGGTTATTGGCCTATTCAGGTTTTCTGTTTCTTCATGGTTTAATCCTCTTAAGTCTTATGACTCCAGGAATTTATCCATTTCTTCTAGTTTTCCGATTTTTTGCCATATCCTTTGTATTGCTGTGGTATTGATTGTAATGTCCCCTTTTTCACTTCTGATTTTATTTATTTGAGTTTTCTCAGTCTAGCTAAAGGTTTGTCAATTTTATCTTTTTAAAAAATCCAATTTTTTGTTTTGTTGATCTTTTGTATTTTTTTTTTGTCTCAATTTCACTTATTTCTGCCCTGAGCTTTACTATTTCCTTCCTTTCTACTAATTTTGGAGTTTGGTTTGTTCTTGCTTTTCTAGTTCCTTGAGGTACATTGTTAGGTTATTTATTTGAAGTCTTTCTACTTTTTCGATGTAGGACTTTTTGACATAAATTTCTCTCTTAGAACTACTAACCCCATTTGCTTAGTTTAAAATCAGATTATTTGATTTTTTCCTATTGAGTTGTTAGAGTTCTTTCTATATTCTAGTTATTAATCCCTTGTCATATGGGTATATTGCAAATATTTTCTTCTACTCTGTAGGTTGTCTCTTCCCTTTGTTGATTATTTTCTTTGCTGTGCAGAAGATTTTTAGCTTGATGTGATTCCATTTGTCCAATTTTGCTTTGATTGCCTCTGCTTTGAGAGGCAATCTCAAGAAAATCAAGAAAATCTAACCCAGATCAGCGTCCCAAAGTGTTTTCCAAATTCTCCTTCATGTTTAAAAAATAGTTTTTCTGAGTACAGTATTCTTGGTTGGATATTTTTTTCTCCAGCACTTTGAATATAGCCTCTGTTATAGTCCATTTTCTTTTACTATAAAGGAATACCTGAAAATGGGTAATTTATAATGAAAAGAGGTTTATTTGGTCCATGGTTCTGCAGATTGTATAAGAAGTATGGCACCAGCATCTGTTTCTGGTGAGGGCTTCAGAAAGTTTCCAATTATGGCAGAAGGTGAAGAGGAATAGACATCACATTGCCAGAAGAAGGAAGAAAGAGAGAAGAGGGGAATGTACTAGGCTCTTTTAAATCATCAGTTCTTGTGGGAAATAATAGAGTGAGAACTCATTCATTACCATGAAAACAGCAACAAGCCATTCATGAAGGATCTTCCTCCAAGACCAAAACACCTCCTATAAGGTTGTACCCCCAACATTGGGGACCAGATTTCAACATGAGTCTGGGTGGGGCCAAACCAACCACAATCATATCCAAACCATGGCAGCTTCTCATTCTCACCTGGTCTGTAGGGTTTCTGCTAAGAAATCCACTGAATGCCATATTGAGGTTCCATTGAATGTGATATGTTTCTACTGTCTTGCGGCTTTAAGAAATCTATCATTATCTTGGAATTTTTATTAATTTGATTATGATGTGCCTAGATTTCTTCTTTGGGTTGAATTTGATTAGTGATATCTGGATGGTGTTACCTTTTTCCTGACTTGGGAATTTTCAACAATTAATTCCTTAAATGTGGTTTCTAGGCATTTTTCAGCCTCATTCCTTTCAGGAATTTACATGTGGAGCTTAGTTCACTTAATGGTGTCCCATAGCTCTCAAAGGCCTTCCTCACTCTGACTGTCAGAGAAAGCTTAATGGATGAAGTGACATTTAGGCTGAGACCTAAAGAGTGAGCTAATCAGGGGAAAAGAATTCTAGATGGAGGGAACAACATGTACAGAGGTATTATAGTGGGAAAGAGCTTGTGCTATGAAGAACTGAAACAGGCAGTATGGAATGGTGGTTAAAAGCCTAGGTTCCAAAGTAAAACCGGGTTTACCCATGAATGGATTTTGATATATGAATACTGTGGAATACTATTCAGCCATAAAAAAGATAGAGACATCACATCTTTTGTATTAACTTGGATGACATTGAAGAACATTCTTAGTAAAGTAACATAAGAATGGAAAAGCAAGTGTTTAATGTACTCAATATTCATATGAAACCAGTAGATGAACAACTACACACCCACACAAGAGAAAGTGGGGAGAAAAGAGGAGAGAGGAGGAGGGAGAGGATTGGTAAGCTCTCACCTATTGGGCACAATGTAGGAGTATATAGCATACCTCCTGGGTGAAGGGCTCAATTACAACTTGGACTTTACCTAACAAATGCAAACAATATAACCTGATCATTTGTGCTCTCATATTCATCTGAAATTTAAAAAAGAAATTAAAACTGGTTAAAATCCCAGCTCTGTCTTCCACTTGCTGTGTGACCTTGGAAAAGTTACATAAACTCTCTTGACCTTGGTTTCCTCATTTATACCTACCTCATAGACTGGTTGTGAGGACAGTAATTGTTCAATAAATGTTAGCATTTTACTATTATGACAAGTGGAACTAGAATGATGTGGTGCTGGAAGGTGTTGGAGATGTAGCACCACATATCACAGAGGTTGTTAAAGGATTTTAAGCAGAGATGTTGCAACATGAAACTTATTAAAACATTAATCAGTAAAAAAAATTTATGTTTCTGCTTTGTGGCAAAAAAAGACTCTCGTGAGTTAAATCTTCCCATCAGGCCAGCCTTCTTTTCAATCTCTCTTTTGTCCCTTCAGTTATTTATGTGTGATTGTCTCTTTCTGGTAAGCATTAATTTAGAGTTTAGCACTCATAGAAATGTTCTTCTCCATCTTCTACTCAAGCATAGTATCTGGTGTAAGGGAAAGTTTACTCTTCTTCCTTGGGTACAGCTGGTGTATGAACTACCATTTTTTGACTCCAATTGAGCTATCTCATCCAGCTTGTCTGTAATCCATCCTTGTCTGTCAGTCTCTGTCCTGGAATCCACTTGGGATGGACAAACTACTACCAGACTTGGGGGGCACCAACCTCTACTACTGTTCTTACCTCAATGACCCAGTAGTCCCTCGGTCTTGCTATCCTCTCAATACTCTGCGGCCACACAGGAACTTTTGAATCTGTGTATTCTAGACGTAGATCATTGGGAATCCAGAATCATTTTGGGAGTGCTACTCAGATGCTTGCCTTTGCCAATGCTGTGCTGTCACCCACTCTCCCCTCCACAACTCTCATATTACACAGAGCTGAGACTTGTACCCTGACACCAAGATCAAAGGATTTCTTGTCACCCATCTCCCTATCTGAATATTTCTATTGCATCATTCTACCTCCATACTCCCACTCTCAATGAAAAACACTTCTTTTATCCACCTTCTCTGAAAGGAGTTTCCTCTCTGTCATATGTTCCTTTTCTAGATGGGAATTGTATTGGCAGAATGGCTGCAGAGCAATATGAGTAGATTTTGAAAATATGATGTGGGTTAAGATGTCCGTGAAAAAATGCATGTTGATCTGTTGTCAAAATATTATCTCCATTTAAATTATTCACTTATTATCTGTCTCCATCAGAAAGGACAAACTCTAAGAGACTCCCTTGTCTATCCCTTGTCTATTTTCTTTATTGCTGGTTTTATCTCTAGCACCTAACATAGGGTCTGTTATCCAATAAATATTGTGGAAAGAATGAAGGAAGAAGTTGAGAAAACCAATGAACAATGGTGGTTTATCTGTTGGCACTGAAATCCTTTGCAGGATTTTGAGCAGAAGATTGAAACAATCAGATTTCCAGGTTATTAAATGTCTCTAAGCTATCACAGTACCATAAGTAGTAGTCCGTATTACCCACCATACCCCAGATAACAACTATTAAATTAGCTCTGAAGTACACATGATGCAATTGAAGAATTCCAAGCTATAAATATTCAAATCCATGGACAGCCTCCTAAGAAAAGCAAAGAGATCATACACCTAAACTGCCTCCCCTTCCCTCTCTATCCTCTCTTTTTATCCCCTCTTTCTCTCTAACACTGTGGCCCATTAGTCAACTGAAATAGCCAGATATTGTAACCCTTTCAGAGAATCTCAACTGAGATCTGGATACCCAACCCACTCTGCTGTTATATTTTCATTTCATGCTTAATTTGTCTATAACATTACAAATTTCATACTCCTACAGTTCTACCATTATAAAGAATATTACTTTGGGATTTCTATTCTGCAAGGGAAACTAGGATTTCCATGTAAAATAGAGGAGAAAAATTGTTGGTCATACCTAAAATGTCTGGGGTGTGATCCAAGCTTGAAGTTTTAAGTCCTCAGAGTCTGGGAGAAGCCATTTGTTTCTGAGGTTTCTCAGTGTACTCAAGTGCTGCTGTAGATTTATGCCTGGGGTCTCTTCAAGTCTGGGATGAACTGGTTGACTTTTCCTTTGGTAAAACAGAAGGAACCTGAGACCAGACAAGTCATTTGGGAATTTTCTCCTGATAATGACTCTCCATCTCTTGTTCCTTATCCTTAATAGCATTTCTTTCTTTCTTTTTTTTTTTTTTTTTTTGGTTGCAGTTTGGCTGGGGCAAACTGGGGGCTGGGCTGGGCCCCTCTGTATGTGGGGCCAGTGCCTTACCCATTGAGCAACAGGCACCGCCCTTTTTTTTTTTTTTTCTTATAGCTGGGTGTTGTGGCAGGTGCCTGTAGTCACAACTCACGGCAACCTCCAACTCCTGGGCTTAGGGGATTCTCTTGCCTCAGCCTCCGGAGCAGCTGGGGCTACAGGTGCCCACCACAATGCCCAGCTATTTTTTTTTGTGTGTGTGGCAGTTTGACTGGGGCCAGGCTCAAACCCACCACCCTCGGTATATGAGGCAGGCCAGCACCCTACCCACTGAGCCACAGGTGCCGCCCCTCATTTCTTTTCTTTTTTTTTTTTTTTATTAAATCATAGCTGTGCACATTAATGCAATCATGGGGTACAATGTGCTGGTTTTATATACAATTTAAAATATTTTCATCAAACTGGTTAACATAGCCTTCCTGGCATTTTCTTAGTTATTATGTTAAGACATTTATATTCTACATGTAGTAAATTTCACATGTACCCTAGTAAGATGCAGCATAGGTGTGGTCCCACCAATTACCCTCCCTCCACTCATCGTCTCCCCTCCCCCCTTGCCTCTCCCCTTTCCCCATATTCTTGGGCTATAATTGAGTAATAGCTTTCATATGAAAGCTATAAATTGGTTTCATAGTAGGGCTGAGTACATTGGATACTTTTTCTTCCATTCTTGAGATACTTTGCTAAGAAGTATATGTTCCAGCTCCATCCATGTAAACATGAAAGAGGTAAAGGCTCCATCTTTCTTTAAGGCTGCATAATATTCCATGGTGTACATATACCAAAATTTATTGATCTATTCGTGGGTCAATGGGCACTTGGGCTTCTTCCATGACTTAGCAAATATGAATTGGGCTGCAATAAACATTCTGGTACAAATATCTTTGTTATAATGTGATTTTTGGTCTTCTGGATATATACCTAGTAGAGGAACTGTAGGATTGAATGTCAGGTCTAGTTTTAGATCTCTAAGTGTTCTCCAAACATCTTTCCAAAAGGAACGTATTAGTTTGCATTCCCACCAGCAGTGTAGAAATGTTCCCTTTTCTCCACATCCATGCCAACATCTCTGTTTTGGGGATTTTGTGATGTGGGCTAATCTTACTGGAGTTAGATGATATCTCAAAGTAGTTTTGATTTGCATTTCTCTCTTAATAGCATTTCTGACAAAAGAACAGAGTGCACAAGCCTCCTTGCTAAAGGAATCCTGTGGGCCTAGGGTGTGAAATAAAGGAGCTAAAGGGCTTTGTGGTTAGTGCTCA
>CAUYQV010109064.1:0-24448 GCA_963574575.1 Galagoides demidoff
AACTGAGAAAATGACATGAAGGCTGTGTTGATCAGTTTGATGGAAGTATTTCGGATTGCATGCGAAAACCCCACACTGTACCCCAGAAGTGCATTAATGTACATAGTTACCATTCAATAAAATTAAAAAAAATAAAAAAAATAAAAAATAAAAAAAAAAAGAAAATATATTTGATTGCTGAGGACGTATGTTAGGTAGAACTCTTGTTGCCTGTGGTTATACCAACCTTCTCCCTGGGTTATGAAATCACGTAGCATGATGCCTGACCTATGTCTGCCCCTCAGCCATCTCCACCACAAAAACCCAAGCCTGCTGTTGAGATGAAGACAGACCCTCAGATACAAGATACTACTGTGCCAAGGATTTCAAATTTATTAACTGATAATCTTGATATTCTGAAGATAGTGATTTCAGACTAGAAAACAGAAAGCTGGTACCTGGGTGGACATTGGGAAAAGGAAGATATAAAAACTAGTAGCAAGAGAAAACTGGATTGTGATTAAGTAAGAGGAATATGATGAATTTGTTAGAAGTGAGGTGGTTCATGTCTTTACTGGGAGTTTAATAAGACTTTGTTACCTTGGAGGGCTTTAAGGGGTGACAACAGAACAATGAAATGAGGGTGGTCATAGGGAAAGACTTAGAGGAAGCCCCCACCACCACCACATGAACCACTGCAATTCAACATGGAAAGAGGAGGAGGGATGGCAGGGCACTATGGGAAGCTTTCTAGATTTTTCTCTATCTTCAACCAGAGCACCTACCTCTTGAGTCCTCCCTTGGAAGCATCGCATAAGGGGCTAGGAGATGGGGGATATGATGCTTTCTGAGTCCCCCAGGATCTCCAAGACTGCTACTAGCTGTGGGTCTAGGCCTTACCAACCTTTTAAAGCTCTAACTTTATTTTGGGAGTTTCTCAGTCTTGGGGAGGGCATGTTTCTGAAGGCCAAGAGAAGCAGAAGCCAAAGGAAGGTGGAAAACAACTAGGAAGCTTCAGAGAAGGGCCCTTTGGCACTAAGGAGACACAGGACAAAGGTCCAAAGGGCAAGAAAATGCTCCTCTAAATTCAAGTCATAATTCAAGTAGGGGTGCCACCCCTACTTCTTATCATGCCCATCCTATCCCCTCTCCTCAACCCACCTTCCTGCAACACATTAAGATCCCTTAATGTGAGTCCAGAAGCATTTTTATTTCATATATGCAACTACTTCCAGGAGGTGAAAAAGCAAGAAGGCAGCTCAGTGGTGCCAGAACCAGAGCCAGCGTGAAAAGCAATCAGGGCAGACAGGAGAACCTGCAGAATCATGTTGCACCTGGACACAACTTGCCTGCAGG
This sequence comes from Galagoides demidoff, assembly GCA_963574575.1. Lineage (NCBI taxonomy): Eukaryota > Metazoa > Chordata > Mammalia > Primates > Galagidae > Galagoides > Galagoides demidoff. Next base: position 1,336 of record CAUYQV010109064.1, read on the forward strand.
GGGCAGGGGAGCAGAGCCCCTAGGGTTGCTGGCTGTAGTTCCAGAAAGCTGCTAGGCTCATGAGAGATGACCAGGATGGAAGAAGGATGATGAAGATGACTTTTTTATATATCAACAAGGTATGTCGAATTTTCCTCTTTGAAGGCATGTAGGAGTATATGTGTGTCCTAAAGGTGGGAAAAGAGGAAGGGGACAGGGAGATACAGAGCAAAGGGAGGAAGACTGACAAGGCTGTAGTTATCCAAATACTGGAGGATGAAGAGGGTGGAGGACAGACACTGAAGATGTATTTGCCCACTAAATACTCCAAGGGCAAGGACAGAAAGAAAGGGCTAGGTGGGGGAGATTTTAGAGGGCCAAAACCAAAGGGAAGAGGGTATGATTGGTGTGTGATTAACAGTGCCCCTCCCACCTCACAAAAAGGCAGGCAAACAAAGCACTTTTAATTACGTCACCTAGGCCAGGTGTGGTGGCTCACGCCTGTAATCCTAGCAGTCTGGGATGCCAAGGCCAATGGATCGCCTCAGCTCATGAGTTTGAGACCAGCCTGAGCCAGAGTGAGACCCCATCTCTAAAAATAGCTGGTCATGTGACAAGTGCCTATAGTCCCAGCTACTTGGGAGGCTAAGGTAAGGGGATCACTTGAGCCCAAGAGTTTGAAGTTGCAGTGAGCTACGAGGTTAAGGCACTCTACTGAGTGTGACAAAGTGAGACTCTATCAAGAAAAAAAAAAAATAGGTCACCTCATGGCAGTGCTTACTGCCCTCCACCCCATATACAAGAAGCTAGAAGCCTACAGAAGAACCCAAACCATCCTACTATAAGTGTGAGACTACAGCAACTCCATCTTGGATGCTAATCCCCACATTGACTTCTGATAAACCCCTGTTGCAAGGGTACCTAGACAATTGCTACTTTCTCTACTATTACTGTAAATATTGCCCTTTGGTCAAAACAGTCCTAACCATAAATCCTGCCCTTGGGCAGATTCACATAGCATTCTTGCCTTTGCCTGTGGGATCAATTTAAAGACTTAATGTTGTCCTACATCTCTTTTCCTTGTGGTGTGGGGTGTAAAGTACCGATACTAAACCACTTCACTGGTGGACCAGGACATGGCTTTGATTCTGAAATGCTGAAGCTAGACACATCAGTCTCTTTCTTTGGCTTCTCAGTTTCCTTAGCCTTTCGGGGTAGGTATGCATGGACCTGCCCACCACTGAACAAGTCAGGGAGAGTGTCCTCCTAGACAGCACGACACTATTCAGAAGCCACACACTCAGCACTGAGGTGCACCATCAGCTAGCTTAGAACTCCTGTGGGGTAAGGACAGGGGCTGCCAAGGGCAAAGCAGTAGGCGTAGATATAGAAGATATATAAATACATGTGTAGATAAATACATAGATGAAAGGTTACAGAGCCAAAGATAAAGATTATTCCAAGGAGCGAAGTGAAAGGAAAACAGAGTCCCAGTTTGTACAATTAAAATGGCTTTATTCCACCTGGGTACAGGTAGGGTAAAATCTGTAACAGGGAAGAAATCCATGGGTAATGGCAGATGGGGGAGGATTTAAAGGGGTAGGGAGACAAGGATTGGCCCATCTACCACTTCCTGGGAGGGATATACACTTGATTCTTCCTGGGTGGGTCAATTCTACCTGGGCAGGTAGGTGGGAAAGTGTTAGGGGGGCTGGGATTGGCCCGTTTACTATTTCCTGAGAGGAACATGCTTTACAGGAAAGGGATCTTTCCTGGGCAGGTTAGTTTTACCTGGGTGGGGCAGGTCTATTTGGATGGGTACACCTGATTCTAGCAATAAATACATAGATAAGATCTTTGTAAAGAACTTAAATACAAAAATAAAACCAAGTAAAAAATCATAACTCTTTTGGGCAGTGCCTGTGGCTCAGTGAATAGGGTGCCAGCCCCATATACCAAGGGTGGCAAGTTTGAACCTGGCACTGGCCAAACAGCAACAAAAAAATAGCTGGGCATTGTGGCAGGTGCCTGTAGTCCCAGCTACTTGGAGGGGCTGAGGCAAGGGAATCGCCTAAGCCCAGGAGTTGGAGGTTGCTATGAGCTGTGATGCTACAGTACTCTACCAAGGGCAACAAAGTAAGATTCTGTCTCTTAAAAAAGTCAGAATGGTTTTTATTACCACCATACTCTGTCAATTTTAAATAATGTCAGTCTTAAAATACTTCCAGGTAAAAGTCTTTTGGTGTTTTTAAGTTTTAAACAATGGTAGAATCACTGTTGAGTTATTATTATCATTATTATTATTATTATTATTATTATTATTATTTTTACATATACATGTGATTATTAGGTTTCCACTTTTTGCCTTCACAGAATTAAAAAGGCTTAAAATTTACCAGCAATAACAAAGTTTAAGATAAGGACTAGAAACAAAAACTTGGTAAAGAATAAATGAAGAGAAATACATTCAGAAAAGAAATCAGATGATTGCTGCAACAAAGTGTTAATCAATAATAATAATAGTAATGCAAAGAAAGTGCAACATTCACATTGTCAGATAAGAGTATGACTATTATAGAATGCTTTGACACTAAGGATCAGTACAGAGTCATCAATTACCTTCTTATTTTTTTCCAAAGTCTCAAAAAATAGACAACTAATATTTATAAATAATAATAAAAGATAATTTCAAAAAATAGATCATGCCAAATCTTATAGACAATAGAAAAAGGGGAAATACTTCAAAATCATTCTGCTTAATTTGGATACACCTGATATTAAAATTAGAAAAAATATATTATTATAAAGTGGAAATTACAAACATAATTCACTTTAAATGAGGATACAGTATTCTGTATCTTAAACAACATATTAACAAGTTGAAGTAAAAATTAATGTTTAAGTGATATACTTTAGTCAAAATCGAATCCAATTTATGTGAGAATTGGTCAGTATTTTCTTTTTTTTTCTTGTCCTTACCCTCACCCCCTCCCTCCTTTTCTGTCTGCTCACCCCTTCCCCCATGCCCCACCATGTCATTAATTGTCATTAATTGTCCTCATATCAAAGTTGAATACATAGGATTCATACTATCCATTCCTGTGATGCTTCACTAAGGATAATGTGTTCCATCTCTGTCCAGGTTAGTACAAATGCTGCAAAATCTTCATTTTTTTTTAATCTTTATTTTTTTTAATAGCTTAATAATATTCCATGGTATACATATACCACAGCTTGCCAGTCCATTCTTGGGTTGAAGGGTATATAGGCTGTTTCCACATTTTAGTGATTGTAAATTGGGCTGCAATAAACAGCCTAGTATAAGTATCTTTATAATAAAAGGTTTTTTTTTCCCCTTCTGGATAGATGCCCAGTAATGGGATTGCAGGATCAAATGGGAGGACTAGGATGAGTTCTTTGAGGTTTCTCCATACTTCCTTCCAAAAAGGTTGTATTAGTTTGCAGTCCCCCCAGCAGTGCAAAAGTGTTCCCTTCTCTCCCCTTTGTGCCAGCATCTGCAGTTTTGAGATTTTGTGATATAGGCCATTCTCCCTGAGGTTAGATGATATCTCAGGGTGGTTTTAATTTGCATTTCTCTAATAATTAGGGATAATGAGCATTTTTTCATGTATTTGACAGCCATTCATCTATCTTCTTTATAGAAGGTTCTGTTCTTCTCTCTTCCCCATTGATATATGGGATTGTTGGGTTTTTTCTTATGGATTAGAATTTCTTATGGATTGAAGTTCTGTATAGATCCTAGTTATTAAACTTTTGTCTGATTCAAAATATGCAAATATCCTTTCCCATGGGGTAGGTTGTCTGTTTGCTTTGGCTGTTGTCTCCTTGGCTGTACAGAAGCTTTTCAATTTAATTAAATCCCATTTGTTTATTGTTGCGGTTGTTGCTATTGCCATGGTAGTCTTCTTCATTAAGTCTTTCCCCAGGCTGATATCTTCCAGTGTTTTTCCTATTCTTCTTCTTCTTCTTTTTTTGAGACAGAGTCTCATGTTATCACCCTGGGTAGAGTGTTGTGGCATCATAGCTCACAGCAACCTCAAACTCTTGGGCTTAAGAGATTCTCTTGCCTCAGCCTCCCAAATAGCTAGGACTACACGTGCCCACCACATGCCTGGCTGTTTTTTGGTTGTAGTTGTCATCGTTGTTTGGCAGGCCTGGGCTGGAGTTGAACCCACCAGCTCCAGTGTATGTGGCTGGTGCCCTAGCCACTGTGCTATAGGCGCCAAGCCACTGTTGAGTTATTTTATCTCTCTCAATATCTATATGCTTCCGTTAACACAACCTTAATAATTATTATTAGTTTTTATTTTTTGTAGAGACAGAGTTTCACTTTATCACCCACAGTAGAGTGCTGTGGCGTCACACAACTCACAGCAACCTCCAATTGCTGGGCTTAGGCGATTCCCTTGCCTCAGCCTCCCAAGTAGCTGGGACTACAGGCACCCCCCACAACACCTGGCTAGTATTATTATTATTTTTGAGACAGAGTCTCATCATGTTGCCCTCAGTAGAGTGCTGTGGTATCACAGCTCACAGCAACCTCAAACTCTTGGGCTTAAGCGATTCTCTTGCCTCAGCCTCCCAAGTAGCTGGGACTACAGTCACCCACCACAAACGCCCAGCTTTTTTTGTTGTCGTTGCAGTTGTCATTGTTGTCCAGCTGGCTGGGGCTGGGTTCGAACCCGCCACTCTTGGTGTATGTGGCCAGCACCATAACCATTGTGCCACGGGCACCAAGCCAACAACCTTAATTATTTATCCTTTAATAAATAGCATATTCTACCTGGAAGTCAATGTGAAGAACTCCCAACACTGAGTCAGCCTTGGACACAGGCCTACTTGTCTGTGATGTGAACTCATTCTAGATGTGCTCACTTTAGACACAGTTTGTTTCTCCATAGCCTAAGACACCACATACACTGTGTTTAAACTGTGGGTTCAGAATAAGTGATAGCACAGGAATTGTAAAGATAGAGAATCAAGTTGCATTATTAATAGTTCCATTCTGTCATTTTGCCAATTCTATATAGCCACTTGCTTGAAAACCAAAACAGTAAATAATATGTGAACTGTTAAGTGCAAATTTTGCTATATGCATGAAGTATTTTACTGAATTTAAACATTTTCTATATTTAAAAATTAACTTTTTTAAAAACTAAGAATGAATATAGAAGTAAAACATCACATCACTAGGCAAATTTAGTCAAATGTCACCCTTCTTAACATTTTCTCCAGTCTGGCTCAGGCAGTCCTAAAAATTGTCTTCTTGCTACCTGGCAACATTTGAGTACTTTTCAGAGTATTATGGTTATTTCACACAGCTCACAGCAACCTCAAGCTCCTGGGCTTAGGCGATTCTCTTGCCTCAGCCACCAGAGTAGCTGGGACCACAGGCACCTGCCACAACGCCCAGCTATTTTTTGTTACAGTTTGACTGGAGCCAGGTTTGAACCTGCCACCCTCTGTATATGGGGCTGGCACCCTACCCACTGAGCCACAGGTGCCACCAGGTTCTGTGGCTTCTTCCTCCCCTCTTGCCCAACTTCTTTCTATCATTGTAGTCACTCCCCTAGCATACTCCCCTACTCTCTTTGCTCCCTCCAAGGCGCATTTGCTACTGAGCCTGTGCATACATTTTCTCCCATCTGAGGCCTGCTCTTTGCTGGGCACAATTTGCCCCTGCCCCTGCCCCTAGCTATATCCATGTTGTCTATTATGAATTTTCTCTGGACCTCAGGAATTCTTCACCTGGGATTTCGGTGGTAGAATTCAGGGCCCATGAATTTGCTTGAGAAATAATTTATGTCTTTTTCTTCACTAATCTCTAGCTGAAATCGAACATTTCCTTCCATTAAGGCAGCAAGCCACAGTAGCATTAGAAGGACCAGCAGTCATTAATAAAAATCACGGGTACTTATCACATTACAATTGTTGCAGATATTTTAGAATGTCATTTGTGCTTGTCACTAATTCAAAAGGAAGGTTTGTAGACCTGCTACTGTATCTTGTTTAACGTGTTAATAAATAAGTGCACATATTACTGTGTTTGTTGCAAATTTATTCTTTTAATATTTGGATAACATTTCAATGTAGTTTCATTGTAATCCTGTATATTTCCTCATACATTTGACACATTATGAGTGAACTCTCTTCAGCATGATAAAGGGCATTCATGAAAAGCCCACAGCTAGCATTGTACTTAGTGGGAAGAAAACTTTCCCTATAAGATCAGGACTAAGACAAGGTTGTCCACTTTCAACCCGATATGGCTATTCAACATCATACTGGAAGTTCTAGCCAAATAATTAAGATAGGCAAGAAAAAGAAATAAGAGGCATACATCTGGAAAAGAATAAGTAAATCTAACTCTGCTCACAGAAGACATCATCCTAAAAAACAAAACAAAACAAAACAAAACAGGCCAGGGGCAGTGGCTCACGCCTTTAATCTCAGCTCTTGGGAGGCTGAGCTGGTTAAATTGCCTGAGCTCACAGATTTGAGACCCTATCTCTAAAAAATAGCCAGGCACTGTGGCAGTGTAGTCCCAGCTACTTGGGAGGCTGAGGCAGGAGGATCACTTGAATCCAAGAGTTTGAGGTTGCTGTGAGCTAAGGTGCCACAGCACTCTACCAAGAGTGACCAAGTGAGACTGTCTCAAAAAACAAACAAAAAAACAAAGATTACACACACAGACACAAAGTACTAAAGCTAATAAATGAATAAATAAGTTTAGCAAAATTGCAGGGTGTTAGATCTACACACAAAATTCAATTGTGTTTCTATATTCCAGCAATGAACAATCTAAAAGGGAAATTAAGGAAACAATTTCACATATAATAGCAACCCAAAGAAGAAAATATTTAGGCATAAACTTAACCTAGAAAGTGAAAGCTTGTACACTGAAAACTATAAAACATTGGTGAAAGAAATTACAGATGTTCTACCAAGTGCATGGACTTGAAGGCTTAATATTGTTAAGGGTCTATCAGTAATACCTAAAGTGACATACAGATTCAATGTAATCATCAAAATTCCAATGACTTTTTTTTCTCAGGAATGGAAAAGACACTCCTCAAATTCCTAAGGGCCTTTGAGTAGTTGGAATAATCTTGAAGAAAAATAAAAGTGGGAGGAGTAATACAGCTTACTACAAAGCTACAAGAAAAGTAATCAAAACAATGTGGTATTGGCATAAAGATAGACATTGAGAGTCTAAAAATAAACCCACCTACCCATGGTCAATTGATTTTGAACAATGGAGAAAGAATAGTCTCTTCCACAAATGGTGCTGGAATGACTGGATATTCACATATGAAAGAATGAATTTGGACCTCTACATCATACCATATGAGGTCTGACAAGTTTGTGAACTTGCCACCCTGCACTTATGTTGGCAGCACTGTACAAACAGTTAGGTTTCATAACCTTGGTATATCAGTGTCTCACAGCTGTGTTTGTGTTATGTGGTGGTGTCTTGCTGAATGACATTCATTATGGTTGTGTGTTTTTGTGTGTCATCACAAGAATGTCAGAGCTTGAATTAGAACAGCGAACAAACACTAAATTTCTTGTTAAACTTGGCAAGAATGGAAGTGAAATCAGGGACATGTTAAAGTTGATGGATATAATGCCATGAAGAAAATGGCAGTAGATTAAGCATTTTTCTGAGGGGAGAGAAGTCATCACTGATAAAAACATTGCAAAAATTCATTGAATTATGTGTCAAAACTGTTAGCTGACTGTGAGAAGCACAGCAGACCACATAGACATTAACGTAGAAACAAGAAAATCTTAACTGTGCTAGGTGCAGTGGCTAACACCTGTAATCCCAGCACTGTGGGAGGCTGAGGCAGGCAAATCACCTGAGCTCACAAGTTCGAGACCAGCCTGAGGTAGATCAAGACCCTCGTCTCTAAAAAATAGCCAGGTGTTGTGGCAGTGTAGTCCCAGCTAATTGGGAGGCTGAGGCAAGAAACTCCTTTAAGCCCAGGAGTCTGAGGTTGCTGTGACATCATGGCACTCTACTGGGGGCGACAAAGTGAGACTGTCTCAAAAGAAAAAAAAGTCTTAACTGCAAATCTTAGGATAAGAAAGGTGAGGCACCAGCTCACATGGCCCTATCTTTGAGGGAGTTTTTAGCCAGTAAACAAATAACTGTATTGGCTACCTGCCCTACTCACCTGATCTGGCCCCCAGTGACTTTTTTATTTACTCAAACATAAAGAAAGTATTGAATATTGAAGAAATTCAGAAATCAAGTGTAATACAATGATAATTCTTTTGGCCATTCCAGAAAGAGTTGCAAAATTATTTTGAAGGGCAGATTAGGTGCTGGAGTAAGTGCATAGCTTCTCAAGGGAGTAATACTTCAAAGGTGACTGTAGTGATATTCAGCAATCAGCTATGTAGCACTTTTCCTAGAAAGAGTTTGTGAACTTAATTGTCCACCTTGTATATAAAAATTAAGCTAAAAGTGGATCAATGGCTCAGCACCTATAGGTACAGTGGTTATGGCGCCAGCCACATACACTAGGGTGGCGGGTTCAAACCTGGCACATGCCAGCTAACCAACTACAAGAAAAAAGGATCTGGGTGTTGTGGTGGGCATCTATAGTCCCAGCTACTTGGGAAGCTGAGGCAACAGAATTGCTTAAGCCCAAGAGTTTGAGATTGCAGTGAGCTGTGACGCCACAGCACCCTGCGGAGGGTAACATAGTGAGACTTTGTCTCAAAAAAAAAAAAAAAAAAGGTGGATCAGTGACCTAAATATAAGAGCTGAAACTATGAAACTATTGGAAGGAAACATATGGGTAATTCTTGGCTTGGTGCCTGTGGCTCAAGTTGCTAAGGCACCAGCCACATACACCTAAGGTGGTGAGTTTGAATCCAGCCCAAAAAAATAGCCAGGCATTGTGGCAGGTGCCTGTGGTGCCAGCTGCTTGGGTGGCAGAGGCACGAGACTCGCTTGAGCCCAAGAGTTGGAGGTTGCTATGAACTGTGAGACCATAGCACTCCACCCAGGGGTAGCTTGAGGGTCTGTCTCAAAAAAAAAATAACGGTAATTCTTCATGACCTTGGATTTGGCAGTGTGTTCTTAGATATGACATTAAGAACATGAGCAACAAAAGAAAAACATAGATAAACAACACTTAATCAAAATTTAAAACTTCTGTGCATCAAAGACATTATGAAGAAAGTATAGTCTGGTTTCAGTGGCTCACATCTATAAGCCTAACACTTTGGGAGACTAGGGAGGTTCACTTGAGTTCAGGAGTTCGAGACCACCCTGAGAAAGAGCGCAAAACCCCATCCTCTACCAAAACCAGAAAAACTATTTGGGCATTGTGGTACATACCGGTAGTCCCAGCTATTCAAGAGGCAGAGGTGGAAGGATTGCCTGAGCCCGGGACTTTGAGGTTGCTGTAATCCAGGTGTCCTCAAACTACGGCCCACAGGCCACAGGTAGCCTGCCTAGGATATTTATCCAGCCTGTGGGGTGTTTTTGCCACTGCTGTCTGTCCTGCTTAGCAGCCGACTCATCCTGGGGCCCACAGTCCCGCCCTCCAACAGTCTGAGGGACAGTGAACTGGCCCCCTGTTTAAAAAGTTTGAGGACCCCTGCGATGCCATGGGACTCTATAGACTGTCTCAAAAAAAAAAAAAAAGACAACCCAATTGAAAAATAGGAAAGGGGCTGGGCACCTGTAGCTCAGTGGTTAGGGCACCAGCCACATGCTCCATGGGCTGGTGGGTTCAAACCTGGCCTGGGCCTGTTAAACAAAAAAAATAGGTGGGCATTGTAGTGGGTGCCTGGAGCCCCAGCTATACTAGGGAGGCTAAGAATAGAGAATTGCTTGAACCCAGGAGTTTGAGGTTGCTGTGAGCCATGACGCTACAGCACTCTACCAAGGGTGACAAAGTCAGACTGTGTCTCAAAACAACAACAACAAAAAATCCAGTCTCCCTTGATCCTATGGTCTCCTGCAACTGACAGTGCATTTTGCTAATCTTTTTTACAGCAGAATGTCTCTCAAAAGATATATGCTGTCACTACCTCCTGTCCTCTGTCCTCAGCAGAGCCTGCTCCAATGGATCTTCTTGTTTGTCCTCCCTACAAAGGAGGGCACTTGACCACACTCTTCCTCTACATAGCCCCATGACTAAACTCTTCTGTGGTCCTTATTTCCCCATCTGTTGTTTCTTCTTAGCCTTCTTTGCTGATTCCTCTTCTTTCTCAACCTATTTGTGTATCCTGAGGATTAGTCCTGGCCCCTGAAACTGCTTTCCAGGTGAGCTCACCCTGTGCCTGGCTTTAAGTGCCATCTACTGACCAATGTCTCTCCAACCGGTCTCTCCCGTGGACCTAAACTGCTTACTTGACCTATCTGGTGGGCACCTCAAACTGGAAGGTCAGAAACCTAGGTCTCCCTCCTGCAGCTTTCCTTTTGTCTAGTTGATCAGGCCAAGAAGTTCTTGAGTCCTAGGGACTCCTTTTCTTCTTGCACATCAGCAAATACTGTTAGGTCCACCTGCAACATCTATCTCAAACTTAACTCTTCCCTCATCAGCTTACCTGCTGCCATCCATTCTGGCCCTAGGTACAGTATGGTGCTCCTAGGTCTATTCCCCCTCCTACGCGCCCCCCCCCCCACAGCAGCCAACAGCCAGCACCTGGAGGCTCCCTGAAAACAAGTGATATCTTACCACACAGCTCAGAGGCTTACTCTTCACTCACGTCAGCTTCAGCCATACCATCCGGTTTGCCTATTTATGTCATTCTCTGCTGGAATGTGAACAATACTGAGAACAGATACTTTGTTTTATTCTCTGCTGTGTCCTTATCTCTTGCCAGGGAGTTTTCTAAGGGAGGCAGAAGGAACAAAGACAGATCAAGGATGTTGAGGAAAGTGTGCCTGGCTTGCTGGGATAGAGAGGAGACAGTGAGCTGAGGTCAGGCTGTCAGGGAGAAGGAAGTAATGGTGGACACTGCCTTGTGTTCCAACCCCAGGCCCACCTACCCCAAGTAGGCCACCAGAGATATTAGGATGTGAGAGTGACAGAAAACACCTGTCTTCCTCCTCCAGCACTCATGTGCTCCCTATCTAGGGCTCCAAAATGATAAGAAATGTGTTTCACCTTAGGAGCAGAGCAAGATGGCAGAAGGGGAATCTCTGGAACAACTATCCACAAACAAAAATCCTCTCAGAAGAAGTAGGGAAACTAGGTGAGAAATCACAGCACTGGGGTGCAGCAGAGAAATACAAAGAGAATCATAGGAGCTACAGGAAGGGTTGTTGCTATCACCCATGTTGCCCCTGCTTCACCTCCAGGCAGCATAGCACAGAGACAAGACACTCTTTCTGGGGAAGGGAGAAGGAAGTAACAGCTGGACATTGCCTTGTGTTCCAACCCCAGGCCCACCTAGTGAAACCCAGCACTACCCAGCCTCCCACAGCCCCAGGATCTAGGCTGGGGACTCAGTCTCAGGTCTATGGCTCACCCAGCACCTGTGGTATAGAGTTTGGGATATCCTTAGCTCCAGGTAGGCCTCAGCGTCCTGAAGTTTCAGACCTGCCTGGTGGTACAAGGCTTCAGGCTTATCTCAGCATCAGGCCAGGCCCTACAGTCTTCAGTCATACCCAGGGCCTGGCTCCAGACCTTAGGTCTAGCCCAGAGCCAGGCCTACTCCTATGGTCCTGGGGTTCAGACTTACCCTAGAGCCAAGTTAGCACATCTGGCCTCAGGGAAAAGACAGATACTCTTGGGACACAGCTCCAGCCAATGTTAAGCCATATTTGTAGCCATACCCTTCAGGCCAATGTCTGCCTCCCAAACTCCAGCAGACTCAGGATCCAGACCTTCCCAGTAAATCTGCCCCAGGCTAGCCCCCATGGGCTCAGATTCCAGGACTAACACTGTGGACTGAAGTTTCAGGCTGGCCACCAAAGCCCCAGGACCCAGGCCAGTCCTTGCAGCTCTAGTGTCCAGGAAATGTCCACAGGACAACTCCTGTGTCTCATGGCAGCAAACCTGCACTTATGATCCCAGGCTCCCAGACTGGCACCTGCAGACCCAGACTCCAGTGGAGTCAGGGTCTAGGCCAGCCCAGTAGGCTCTGAAAACAAGCTACCCTCTGTAGACGGAGGATCCATGAACATGCTGCAAACCCAGGACACAGGCTTGCCCCTGAGGATTAAGCCTCCACAGTCCACGAGCTCTAGGCCCCAACTCAGGGCCTGGCTGGTCCCCGTAGACTCAGGCCCAGGGCCCACTCTAGTGGCAAGCTGGACCTAATAGACCTGAATATAGGCTTCAGGTCCAGCCCAGCAGACTCAATCAACAGCTCCACTGCAGAGCATCTAGTCTCCCAGCTGCCTGCAGCTCACTGGGACACCAGGCCAGCCAGCCCAAGGACTCCAGAAGGAAGCCTGCCCATAGACCATTCTGGAACTCCTGGTCGGGCTGATTGGTGAAGGGCATTTCCTGACAAAGCCAGTCTGCAAAGACTGGAGTAAGTACCTACTTCTTCAGATGTGCAGTTGCCATGGATTGGAGTAAAAGTATAAGGTTTTCTTTTGTTTTTTTGAGGAAAGTTAAGTTGTTATCGGCTTAAAATGGCATGGTTTAAGATGGTTTTGTAAGCTTCATGGTAATCACAAAGCAAGAAATTATAATAGATATACGACAAATAAAAAGTAAAGAATTAAAGCATATCACAAATCACAAAGGAAGAGAAAGAATCAAAGGACTCACAGAACAACCAGAAAGTAATAAACATGACAACAGTCAGTCCTTATCTACCAATAATTACCGTGAATATGAATGGATTAAATATTCCCATCAAAAACTATAAGTGGCTAAATGAATTTTATTTATTTATTGTTTTGAGACAGAGTCTCTCCATGTTGCCCTCGATAGAGTGCTGTGATGTCACAGCTCATAGCAACCTCAAGCTCTTGGGTTAACTTAAGTGAGTCTCTTGCCTCAGTCTCCCATGTAGCTGGGACTACAGGTGCCTGCCACACCACCTGGCTATTTTTTGGTTGAAATTGTTTTGCTGACCCAGGCCAGGTTGGAACCCACCACCCTCATCGTATGTGGCTGGCTCTGTAACCACTGTTCTGCAGGTGTCAAGCCTAAATGAGTTATTTTGAGCCAATCTCACTCTGTTGCCCTGGAGTAGAGTGCCCAGGCATCACATAGCTCACAGCAGCCTCAAACTCTTGGGCTTGAGCAATAATTCTCTTGCCTGAGGCTCCCAAATGGTTGGGAAAACGGGCATGTGCCACTATGCCTAGCTAGCTAAATGGATATATTTTTTAAAGACTCAACTATATGATGCCAACAAAGGACTCACTTCCCCTGTAAGGACACATATAGACAAAAGCTAAAGGGATGGGAAAATATTCAATGCAAATGAAAACCAAAGGAGAATAGGAAGGATTTTACTTATATCAGAAAAAATAAACTTTAAGTTGAAACTCAGTGGCTTATGCCTGTAATCCTACCACTCTGGAGGGCTGTGCCAGGTGGATTGCTTGAGCTCAGTTGTAGATTAGTCTAAGAGCCAGAGCCCATCTATACTAAAAATAGAAAAAGTAGCAGGCGCCTGTAGTCCTAGCTACTTGGAAGGGTGAGGCAAGAGGAAGGCTGGAATTCAGGAGTTTGAAGTTGCTGTGAGCCATGATCTACGACACTACCTAGGGTAAGAATGTGAGCCTCCTGTCTGGAAAAAGAAAAAAAAAAAAAGAAAGAAAGAAAAGAAAAGGAAAGAAAGTAAAAAAAAAAAAAAAAATTGTTAAAACACTGTTCCTTGCGAGGAAAAAAAAAGAAAAACCAGCAGTCGTGGGTCGCTCTTTCTGCGGAAAGCGCTTTTTCAACTGTTTTCTAAGTAGCGATTGAACTTGCCACTTTCCCCTGCTATGGCCGCGGATGAGGTGGCTGCATTTGCTTGGTCTTTGTAAACTGCATCCCCTGACATTTGCAGAACCAGGCGCCAGTGCCGCGGTCACTCCGGCTGGCCATCACTCTCGGTCAGCCAGGTTGCAGTGCCAGCGTCCCTGAGAACCCCGGCCCAAGGTACGCATGCGGCCAGGCTGCCGCTATCCCTAGAACTCCCCAGAAGACACCACGCAGCCAGTGCTGCGGGCTCCAGCAGCGCAGGCTCTAGAGGCAGTGAGAGCAAGAAATTATTCGGGTGTCAGGATGGCCGAGTGGTCTAAGGCGCCAGACTCAAGGTGTGTACCTTGCCCACGGGCATTCTGGTCTCCGGATGGAGGCGTGGGTTCGAATCCCACTTCTGACACAATGCTTTTGTTTTCCTTCTCTCCAGAAACCACCACCCTAGTGGTTATTTTCGTCACTCTTCCAGGAAGGTGACCACGTCTAGATTCCACCTGACACCGACGTTTCGGAGTCTCTCCACCTGGGGCAGGTTAGCAGCTGCCAGTGGGGAGAAGAGCATCAGACACTATCCAGCCTAGGGGACACTCCGACATGGCCTCCATAAGTTTGTCGCAGAAAACTGTGCGTCACAATATTCTCCCTTAGTATAGTTTCTATTCGAGTTAGCTCCTGTCTCTTCCCTGGTGGTCTAGTGGTTAAAATTCAGCGCTTTCACTGTCACGGCTCAGGTTCGATTCCCAACCTCACAAAAGGTGTTTTTTTTTTTTTTTTGTCTCGTAATAATAATAATTAAAAAAAAAAAAAGGGCCAGGAAGATTCTCTTTCACTTAAAAAAGAAAAAAATTTAAAAAAAAATTAAAAAGGTCAAAGCAGGGAGTAGTTACAAGCTCAGGCTGTGTGTCAGGCATTGACCTTTACCTCCCATATTTTCATTAAGAAAGAAAACGACGGCAGACAGCAGGATCCAAATAGATCCAAAAAGATCTCCCTGTGCCTAGTCTCAAGATCACTGCATAGAGTTTTAAGACTCCCACGACGTTCGAATGCCTTAACATGGCACTTGCAACTTAAGAGAGGCAGGTCAGGAAGGGTCTTATTGCCTCACAGTGGACTATGTAATTTGTTGCTATGGAAATAAATCCATAGCAACAATGCCTCACTCTCACACATACGTTTTTAATTTTAAAAATAAATAGAAATTGAAATCATCCTACAATGAACACCCGTGTTTTCTGTGCCTAGATTCAATAGATTCACAACGTTGGTTAATATTTTGTCATATATTCTCTCTCTCTGAGTGATACATATCTATAGATACAGACAAGTATCTTGTCCCCACCGATTTGAAAGTTGCATATGTGACATTACTCTACATCATCATATGCCAATCCATATTCAAAATTTCCCGGAATGTCCCTAAAATGTCTTTTATAGTAGCTTTTTGTTTTTATTCCGGAAACTTTCATTGCCCCCTCCCTTTTTGCATGTCATTGTTTATTTAGATGTTTAAGTTCTCTCACTAAGCTGGTGAATACTGACAAATTATTTCTACCAGGAAACTACAACCACACGTTCCCAGACGGTATAAATATATGGTTGAACTAACATTAATACACATCACCATTTTATCAGTTACATCCTAAAACAAATTGTCAAATATTCGAATGTTAAGTACACAACTCAGAAGGCATATAAAATATTAGATGTCTACGTTAATTCACTAGCAGAAACCTACTTTTTTTTTTTTGAAAGAAGTTGTAAAGAGAAGGAAAAAATATTACACTTCAAACAAAAATAATCTGGTAAACAACTTTTCATAAGTATGAGGAAAAAATTATAAGAATTTCAGAAATGTTATGATTAAGAATTGTTTTAGCTACAATTAACAAAGTACCTCTACTTTTTAAAAAATATTTACTAAATTAAAGAGCATATTTCTATATGTTCTTCAGAAGACAAAGGCAACATTTTGCTAAAAATATTTAATAGCCCCTCCTGTTTTTACCTAACCTTCCTGGTTAGGTTGTGCCTCAGAGTACAACTGTTTAGCAAATTAACTGTGAGGCTTTGTTGTCTGAAGACAGTAAAACATGTACAATGTAGATTTTCAAAATGGAGGTTTTTCATAACAGCACAAAGTAAGATTTATAGAAAGACATTAAATAATCACTCTAAGACTTGGTTACAAAAAATCAATGTTTAAGTAAACCTGATGTCTACTGGAATAAATGCAGGAGAGATAAACATGAAGTGAGCAGGCAAATAACCATGTAGGCCTTGCTTTCAGTGTCTGAAGTGACAAGACAAACCACAGGCCTAGAGTATTCATAGTTCCTGAGATTTTAGGTCTGTAAAATACTAAAAATATACAAGTATTATACTGGGTATTTTGGCACTGAATCTTTCTAAATATCTTATATACTGATAAGATTCTGGCATAGGGGGAGATTTTATTGAGGTATCACTCAACACTGCATGACTTTAGGAGGTCAACTGGTACACCTTATAAGCACATTTTAAATGCTGAATGGCAAGAATCTTCTGCCAGGTGTCCAAAAAGGTTAACTTTGGGGAGTGGGCTGCGGGTGGGGAAATGCTCAGAAGTGACCACCAACCACTTCTCTTCCTTTAACAACATTCTTCCAACCTGCCAGAAGTCACATAGCTCATGCATGCTTTCCTTGTTATCAGCAAGCACATAGTTTTTCCCCTTTAAGGTTTCTCTCTACCTCGTGTGCTAAGATTTATGCAACCTTGTTAAGATACTGTGCAGAGGAATGGACACCATGCTTGCAAGGACAGTTACTGACTTTTATCACACTAAAAGGAAAGGCTGAGAATAGGACAGTCTCCTGGCAAGCCTAGATATGTTTCGTGACTTAGGGGCAAACCCCAAGTTACTCAGTGTTCCAGAATGAGATAAGATCGGTCACTCCTTAGTAAGCATGTTAGACATTGATGCTTGGTACTTCTTCATAGGGGTTGTGGGAAAGACACATGAAGAAAGAACATGTGAGGAAAGAGCACCTGGCAATCCTTAGTCATGCAGCCCTCATATGTAATTACCATAACTCTCCACACCTGTTGTGTATAATCTTAATAACTAGCCATTGAGGGGGCGGGCCCTCAGTGCTACCCTGCACTTAAGGTTAGCCCGTCTCTTGCAAGCTTGTACTTCAATCTGTGTCACGCCTCTTTCGTTCGTGTGGTGACCACGACCAAGGCCTTAGGGGTCGAGACATCTGGCACAGTCGGCAGGATATGGCAGGATACTGCAGGATACTGCAGGATACTGGGGATATGGACTGAAGGGGAAAAATGACATTTGGAAGTAAGTGAAGTCTTCAGTAGAAAGTGGAAGGAAGTCCCAGAGGGAAACTCTGCTCAGAGAAAGTAGAACCTCTGGCCCATCTAGAATTAAAGGAACCTCGCTCAGAATAAGTGAGGCCTTTGATAGATAATAAGCAAAGATATTTAGAGAAAATAATAGGTAACTTCCTGTTTGGGGAGTCATGATAATTAGAAACTGAGGAAGAAGGTGATGTTCAAGCAGAATTTGAAAGTGAGGATAATAGTGAAGTTCAGTGGGAACCTGGACCTGAGGAGAATTGGGAACAAGGAGCATATGTAAGTTTTTCTGACCCTTCCTCAGTGGAGAAATTATGTGATACAGACATGATGAAGGAAGAAAATACCCCAATGACCATTACAGCAGCTCAGATCAAATAGTTAGAAGATGGGTTGAAAATGCTAACATAGCCCTTGATACAAGGGTTTGCGATTGCCCTTGGTCAGGTCTGTCAGTCAGGCACTGACCAAAGTGCCCTCCATCAGCTGTCCTCCCCTCTTCTGTCTGCAGGCAGCAGGAAGGGCAGGCTGGGGGCAGCGGCAGGGTGGGTGACGCTGAGTGGCGCCTCCCCTTCCCTGACTACCTTCCCCTAGCTCAGGGACCCACCTCCTCCTTACGCCCCTGCTGGGCCAGGGGGCTCTAGGGAGCAGGCTGTGTCTACCAAGTCACCAGGTCCAAAGCCACCCCTCCTCCAGGGGGTGTGCAGTCACAGATGCAGTGAGGGCCGTCAGGGCTGGTCTGGGTGTGCCAACCTCGGAAGGCAATGCCCGACCCTGCTCTCCAAAGAGGGGAAAATGTACTTGGCCCTACTATGAAACCAATTTATAAACACCCACACTTCCATATGAATGCTATAACCCAACTGCAGCCCAAGATGAAGGGGAAAGAGGAGAGGGAGGGGATAGGGGAGGATGGGTGGAGGGAGGGTAATTGGTGGGACCACACCTACAGTGCATTTTACAAGGGTACATGTTAAATCTACTAAGTGTAGAATATAAATGTCTTAACACAATAACTAATAAAATGTGGTGAAAGCTATGTTAACCAGTTTCATGAAGGTATTTCAAATTGTATATAAAACCAGCACATTGTACCCTATAATTGCATTAATGTACACAGCTATGATTTAATTAAAAAAACCCTGCATATATATATATATATATATAATTAAAAATTCTAAATAGATCACTTAATATTGCCCTCAGTGCATCCCTATGTAGATAATCCCCCTGAAACTTCTATTATGAAGGCTTTATTAAAGGGGCAAAAGACTGGTGACTTTACTCTTGAAGATACTATAGGGCTTTTCCCAGTCACAGTTACTAATAACCTTCCTAGTCTGGAGTACCCTCAAGGGGGCCTGCAGACAAAGAATATGGGTCTGGAGACCTACCCACTCACCAGCAACTTAAGCCCATCCAATCCCTTTTACATGCCACACCAGGTAGTGCTGCTTTAGATTTACCAGCCTGTGATAATGTTCTTTTGCTTTCCAATATGGAAGTAAAGAAATTAAAAACAGGAATATGTGGTCCTATTCCCCTGGATACTGTTGGGTTATTAGAAAAAAGTTGTTTAACAGGTGGTGCCTGTGGGTCAAAGGAGTAGGGCACCAGCGCCATATGCTGGAGATGGTGGGTTCAAACCCAGTCCCAGCCAAAAACTGCAAAAAAAAAAAAAAAAAAAAAAGGAGTTTAACATCTTATGGAGCGTTTGTCCACACAAGTGTTATTGACAGTGACTTATTAGGGGAAATACAGATCATGATTTCAGTAAACCAATCAACTCAAAGTTTAGCCGGGCAAAAGATTGCTCAATTGCTACTCTTGCCTCACATTAAATTACAAAGTACTGGTTTAAAAAACGCACTGGTGGTCTCGGCAGTACAAACGGTATTTTTTGGCAAACATCTATTGACAAGAATAGGCCTCAATTAATAATCACGTTGAAGGATAAATCCTTTATTAGCCTGTTAGATACTGGTGCAGATGTCTCAGACAAGCCTTTAAATCTGTGACCCAAGGAGTGGCCAAAACGATAGTTGATGTTACTTTTATAGGAATAGGAACTTTAAATTCAGTCTTTCAAAGTACATTACCTTTACCTTGTTTGGGACCAGATAATCAAAATGCTCAAATTCAGCCATATATAGCCGATATTGTTATTAACTTGTGGGGTCAAGATTTACTTCAACAATGGAAAACTGTAATAACCATACCTTTCTCTCATACTAATTCCTTTCAAATGTCAAATTTAGCATAGAGGCCACTGCCCCAAAATATGCTTTCAAGCTATCTTGGAAGAGCAATAATCCAGTGTGGGTGGAGCAGTGGCCATTAACTAAAGAAAAACTGGACGCCTTAAAATTTTTAATTCAAGAACAGTTAAAGCAAGAACATATTAAACCCTCTACCAGTGCTTGGAATTTTCCTGTCTTGTTGTAAAAAAGAAATCAGGCAAGTGGAGAATGCTCACTGATCTTCGCAAAGTTAATGAAACTATTATTCCTATGGGTCCCCTGCAACCAGGACTTCCTTTACCCTCCATGATCCCTTCCAATTGGTATTTATATGTCATTGACTTCAAAGATTGTTTTTTTAGTATATACTTGCATCCTGAAAACTGACCATGTTTTGCCTTTTCTTTATCTTCCTGTAATCAACAAAGACCCTATCAGCATTTTCAGTGGAGAGTTATGCCACAAGGTATGTTAAATAGTCCTACTTTGTGTCAGCATTTTGTTGATCAGCCATTACAGCACATTAGGAAAAAATATCCTACAGCCTACATCATTCATTATATGGATGATATTTTATTTGCACACCAAAGTTTAGCTGTTTTGCAAGACATATTTAAATAAGCTATACTTACCCTAAAATCTTATGATCTTCAAATTGCTCCAGAAAAAATTCAAACTACATCCCCCTATAATTATTTGGGATACAAATTGACTCAAATGCAAATTCTCCCGCAACACATTAATCTTAGGTTATATTCTTTATCTAGTTTAAATGATTTCCAAAAACTGTTAGGTCATATTAATTGGTTATATCCAACTTTAGGAATAACAACCTACTCATTAACTAATCTTTTAAAAATCCTAGAAGGACCATTGGACTTAAATAGTCCTTGTTCACTTACTCAAGATCAGCCAGAGCAAGAGCAAGACTTGGTCGCTACTAAAAACAGAAAAACTAGCTGGGGTTAGTGGCAGGTGCCTGTAGTCCTAGCTACTTGGAAGGCTAAAGCAGAAGGATTGCTTGAGCCCAGGAGTTGGAGGTTGCTGTTAGCTATGATGCCATGACACACTCTACCCAGGACAATAGAGTAAGATTCTGTCTTAAAACAACAATAACAAAACCCCACTCAAGGTCAGGCACAGTGGCTCACACCTGTAATCCTAGCACTCTTGGGAGGCCAAGGCAGGTGGATTGCCTGAGCTCACAGGTTCAAGACCAGCCTGACCAAGAGCAAGACCTAGTCTTGAAAAATAGCCAGGCGTTGTGGCAGGTGCTTGTAGTTCCAGTTACTCAGGAGGTTGAGGCAAGAGAATCACTTGAGCCCAAGAGTTGGAGGTTGCTGTGAGTTATGACGTCCTGGCACTCTACCAAGTGTGACAAAATGAGACTCCATCTCAAAACAAAACACTCAATAGGGTTATGAAAGAATTTAAAAAATCTAATATGATTAGATTTTGATGCAAAGATTAGAAATGATGCAAAGAAGCTGAAGTCTACTTCAGCATACTCTATATGAAATTCTCAGTGCTTTGAGTATGAAGCAATGGTATATGAAATGACCTTCCTAACAAGAAACAGCTTTTTTCGATCCAGTAATACTGAGGTTGACCTAACTAGATCAGAACTCCTATAAAATGCTCTGGACATTTCATCTGCACAAAGATGTTGCTTTAGCTGGCAGTAATCTCCACTGCCCTTCAGAAACCCTGTAAATGTGTGACCAGGAGCACTGCAGACTTGCTATCTGTTGCCATGATCTTTCTCATGATAGGTTCCTTCATTAGCAAAAAGTTTCAACCCTGGTAGCTTCACCCTCAGTGCTCCAAGTGTATCCTGCCCCTTTTTTGAAATTGGGAAGCCTGTGGAAAGTAACTACTCATTAAGTTAATTACAGTAGAACCTCTGCAAGTTGACCACTCAAGGGACTGGTCAACATGTGGAGGTGGTCACTTAAGGAACTAGGCCTACTACAATGATATGTACATGTAATTTACCTTCTTGTACAGCTTTTATTAGAGCATATTACATGAAATCATACAAAATCAAAACAGTAAAATCATACATTCAGCATCGTACAAAATCAATACGTTTACTATTTTCTCATGGTTTAATTACTCTTTCTAAAAAAAGAGTCAATCTTGGTCTGTTTCTTATTCTGACTACAAACGTAGGTGGAGAAAGCACTCTCAACACTGGCTGCGCCACTCAGTACACCTGGGCATTTTTACATAGAAAATGACTTCAACTGTGCTATCAGACTCCTGACATATCTCCTCCTTTGGAGTCTTTGCAGTCACTTCTTCCATCCCATCAGCTGTTTCATACACTTTTATGTTGGTCTGTACTTTGGTCAATATCAATTATAAAATGGCTTCTGAGTCAGGTTCAATACAGGTTGCCACCTAATTGTCCACTGCAACAAATCCTTCAAAATCTACTCCTTTGAATTCTGCAATGGGAGATGGACTGTCTGATGGAGCCAAAACACTGTGCTCTTGGGTTGTAACAAACACAACTTTCTGAAAATACTTATTATGTCTGGCAGAACTGATGCAGAGGAAGAAATCCAGAGTGTTAACTGATGCAGCAGATAAAGTTGCTTCCACAGCTGGACCACAGGTTGTGTTTTAGTAATGACTCACTGGTAGGCCAGGTACAGTGGCTCATGCCTGTAATCCCAGCCCTTAAGAGGCTGAAGTGGGTGGATTGCCTGAGCTCACACGTTCGAGACCAGCCTGAGTCAGAGCAAGACCCCTGTCTCTAAAGAATAGCCAGGCATTGTACCAAGTGCCTGTAGTTCCATCTACTTGGGAGGATGAGGCAAGAGGATCACTTGAACCCAAGAGTTTGAGGTTGCTGTGAGATAAGATGCCACGGCACTCTACCGAGGGAACCAGGTGAGACTCTGTTTCAAAAAAAAAAAAAAAGTAATGACCCACTACAGGAGCTGGGCTCTGCAGTGCACTCAGAGATCTAAATATAGATCTACCATTTGATCCTGTAATTCCTCTGTTAGGTATATACCGAGAAGACCATAAATCATGCTATAATACAGATATCTGTACCAAAATGTTCATTGCAGCCCAATTCACAATCACTAGGTCATGGAAGAAGCCCAAGTGCCCATCGACCCATGAATGGATCAATAAATTGTGGTATATGTACACCATGGAATACTATACAGCCACAAAGAAAGATGGAGACCTTGCCTCCTTCATGTTTACATGGATAGAGCTGGAAAATGTCCTCCTTAGCAAAGTATCTCAAGAATGGAAGAAAAAGTATCCAATGTACTCAACACTATTATGAAACTAATTGTTAGTTATCTTAGGAATGCTACAATCCAAATGGAGCCCTAGATTACGGGGAAAAGGGAAGGGGGAGGGGAGGGAGGAGGATGGGTGAAGAGAATGATATTGTGGGGATCACGCCTATAATTTATCCTATTTGGGTACATGTGAATTTTTCTAAAGGTTGACTATAAATGTCTTAACATAACAATTATGAGAAAGACATGATGGCTATGTTAGCCACTTGGATGAGAGTTTTCCAAACTGCATATAGAAGCAACACACTGTATCCTATGAGAGAATTAATGTACACAATTATGATCTAATAAA
>CAUYQV010109065.1:0-27671 GCA_963574575.1 Galagoides demidoff
TACTATTCAGCCACTAAAAAAGATGGAGACTTTACATTTTTTGTATTAGCCTGGATTGGGGTGAAACACATTCTTCTTAGTAAAGCATTACAAGAATAAAGAAGGATCAATTCTAATATGAAGGCAGTAGATGATCTAATACAAGGTGGGGGGTAAGGGAACGAGGGAACGGGAAGAGGGGAGGAGGGAAGGGCTGGGGGGATACAGCGTGTGGCACACCTTTTGGGGTCGGGACGCAACTACAAGAGGGACTTTACCTAACAAATGCGATCAGTGTAGCCTAATTCTTTGTACCCTCAATGAATCCCAAACAATAAAAAAAAAAAAAAAAGAATGGTGCAAGATTAAAAACACTGGTTCATAATAGTGCTAAAAATATTAGTATTTATCTAATACAAATATTTTCATGACTAAGAAATATTCTTGACTTCTGAAAAAACATAAAATATTCATTTACATCTGATTATTAAGTAAATTCATATAAAACTAAAACACAGCATAAAATAAGTACTGCAAACTAAAGCATCATAAACTACCTACTTGGTAAGTCAAAACAGTTTCCAACTCGCTTGCTCTCACATTGCTAATTGTCTGCAAGTGCTACTCCCTCTACCTAGGACAGCCATCCCCACTTCATTTCTTGCCTTGTATGTTCCACAACACTCAAGGCAGCCAAAGGGTAAGTCTGACTATCTATGATGTTAGGGGAGATCACAAAGCAGCTCTGAAAGTGTCCTTCTGCTCCAGGCTGGTCTAGTGCACCTGCGACCTATTTCCCTCTCGTAGAGCTGAGCATCCGCTAAGCTGTCTCTTGGTTCCACAGCATTGCTTCTGTTCTTCTCACTGCTGGAACGGAATCACTCTCCTACCTTGCTTCAACTGGCTCACTCATCTGTAGGCTCTGTTTTAAATTTCATCTTCTCTAGGATGCCTTCTAAGACACTACCAACATGGCAGTGACGTGCCTCTGTGTGGAACAATCAGGACATACCTCTGTCTTACGCTGGGTCGCATTACACTGAAGTTATCTGCTTGTGGGTCAGCCTCTCCCACTCTACACTAACCTTCTTGAGGGCTGAGATCATGTTTTCATTTTTGGGCTCCAAAAGCCTACCACACATCTTAGCACATTACATACTCAATATAGCTTGGTTGAATTTAACTAAACACAGACTGTGCCACGGCAGCCAGTGTTTACTTGACTTTCTATCTTTCGTGCCTAGCACTATGCCAAAAATAAAGTTACTCAAGACACAGTTTGGAATAACTATCAACAAACCTGAAAATGACTCTCTTCTTTAACGAAAAGGGTGCCATTTGGTGACATATCACCGAGAAATGCAAATCAAATTAGAGTGATATTATGATTTGTAATCGATTTGTGTATGCGAACATAGTATGCAAAAGAATAATGTAATACTGACTCTTCTGCGGTTGGTGTAATGCGAACAGCATATTATTAAAGTTATATGTTTAAGAGATCATTCTAGAAAACTGAAGTGCATCAAGGTTTACAAAACTTACATCAAACTCCTTGGTGAGAGCAGGATCAGGCTGATGATGCATAGAAAGTAACTCTTTTATAATAATTTGAAGATTTGAAGGTGAACTGTCGGCCAACATTACCAGGACTTCATAGGCTGCCAATCGGCTATTCACTGTACTACACCTAAAAACAAAGACACAATCAATTCCATCAATCAATGATCCACTTAAACTGCTCATTACAACATGTGAACCAACATTTGAAATGAAAGTATAACAGTGGCAATTCCTCCGACATCATGTAAGTTAGGTCTAAACTCAGAGAAATCTAGTGACCTAGAGGTTATGGATATAGGAGGGATGAATATGGCTTAGAGCTAAAAACCTACTTGACCTGATGATAAGAGGAGAAAGAATCAAAGAACTTTGTAATAAACATAACATGGGAAATTATCTTCCAATTAAAATAGCTAGGGAGAAAGATTTTATAGCCATCGTCCTAAAATTTGAATATCTAATTGGCAGAAAAGGAAAGCTATGCAAATCACTTTATGTGCCTGAAGACCAAAAATTCTTCAAGGTCACTAATCAACTTTTCACTTAGCTGGAAAAAAATGGAGGTAGAAATACCTAGTTTGCTAAGTCAATTAACTGAAAGCAATAATAATATAATACTGACTCTCTTTGTGCTTGGAATAATGCAGACACAGTCATATTAAAGTTACATGATTAAGAGAGCATTCTAAAAAAAAAAAAAAAAAACAACAAAAGTGCATCAAGGTTTATAAAACTTACATCAAACTCCCTGGTGAGAGCAGGATCGGGATGGTGATGCATAGAAAGCAGCTCTTAAACGATCTCTAGCAAGCATTCTGCAGGAAACCAAAGGCTGCCTGTACTGCCTGCCCTTTAGTAGAAAGCACTCTGGAAATGTACGGTAATTCCTTACAGAAACCTATGCCAACCTTGCATTACTGAGGGGATCACAAGTTAGGAAGGATACAGAGAAGAGAGGACATCCAGCCTCTGAACAAAGCCTCAGGGAGTGGAGGAGGCATTCAAGAGGGGGCTGCAGGGCCCTTGGGTCAGCACTGCCCAGGCACCAAGGACAGTGGCCCTGGAGCTGGCAGCAGCCTTTGCTTCCTGTCTGGACTTATGGGTTGCAAAGGACAGGTAAGAAATGAACAGGGAGGTACCAGACACACAGGCTGGACGTGAAGAAGCTGTTTTGTTACTGTGATGTGAGAACAGCTTTACTTCTGAAGTGAGTTTCTGGGTAGGGTAAATCTCTTTCTTGTTTAAGGTTATGGTGGGAAGAGGCTGAGCGTCACTGGGGTAACTGGCACCATTCAGTGTTCTGCGCTGACAAAACAACTGTTTTCCATTCAGGGCATCATACGTGATTTTAAAAAGACACTCCTGAGTTATGGAAGTATTACTTTTAATAAAATTAAAGCTGCTAAAGATTTCTTATTGTTTACTGAAAATCAAAATGTTCACATATTTCTGTCACTTTAAAAGAGATTCCCCTGGACCTAGCACCAAATCTTCTAAAACAAGACGGGGGCAGGGTGAGGGGGGGTAATGCCTTAGGGGCGGATCTAATGAAGACTTTTTTTTTTTTAATAACCTAGAACAGATTTTGCTAATAAAAATCTGGAATCTCTAGGTAGAGAAACATTTATACATGATAAGATACCTCTCAGGATTCCACAAAGCATTGCTTATTATGCCTTGACCATTTCAATAACCACTGAAATTATATAAGACTTTTTTTTTTTTTATTGTAAATGCCAAATCCTCAGCTCCATCAGGATCACTCAATTAACTCTGGTTTTCATGAGAAAAGGACAAAGTAAACTAGATTCAGAGCAAATGAGATGGCTGGTCGTGGCCTCCTCCGCCTCTTGAGAGGATAAATCCCACTCAAGTACAGTCAAGTTAAAAAGAGATTTTTCCAATTTGTACCCAAAAAACTTGACATAAAATTTAATTCTACAATTACTACTGTCATAAATCTCAAGACACAGTCAGCACTTAGCAAATTGTGGCAGGTTCATACACTAAGGCACCTATCTTTTTCTCTTAAGAAACCCTCAAGATTTACTTTTACTTGTACATAATTCTTACAACCTTGGTTTCTCCTGGGATTTGTGACTGACTAAGTGAGCACATTACTGATTCTTCCTACACTCTGATAATAGCGGGACCAGCACGCTTGCTCCACGCTTGCTGTGTGTCAGGCAGGCTTTCTGTTCAGCCTCTTTACATAGGCTTCTTTACACAGGGGATAATATCTTGCAGGGCACAAAGTCTCAAAGATGGAAGATAAACTCCAAGAAAAATCTTTTTAGACTAAAGTTTCGAATTAGAATTTTTACCAAAA
Organism: Galagoides demidoff; assembly: GCA_963574575.1. Lineage (NCBI taxonomy): Eukaryota > Metazoa > Chordata > Mammalia > Primates > Galagidae > Galagoides > Galagoides demidoff. Next base: position 3,872 of record CAUYQV010109065.1, read on the forward strand.
CTGAACACAAGGTGCATTTTCCATACTTTGGATGAAAGTCCTGTTGACTGATGGCGGCACTGCCAGCTGGAGAATGACTATTTAAAATAATTCTAGAAGCTCGGAAAAGGAAGTCATCTAACAATGGTTTAATGAGTGATGAACCTGGAATAGAGCATAATATTCACATTGAAGATGAACACATATTTTAATTCAAAGATCCTGTCATGCACTTCCCTATCTGGGCATTTAGTTTAATCCTTATTTCTTGAGTGCTTACATGGCAAAGCTCTGTGGGGTGGAGGGTGGGGATGAGTGGGAGGGTCCCAGGAGGGGACACAAACACAAGTGAAACAAGTGCCTCCCTTCATGAGCCTGCACTACAAGGAAAGGCACCAAAATCTCACTTTAGCTGGGGAGGCAGCCCACGCCTGGAACCCCAGCACTCTGGGACACTGAGGTGGGTGGATTTCTTGAGCTCATGAGTTTAAGACCAGCCTGAGCAAGAGCGAGACCCTGTCTCTAAAAAAAAGCTGGGTGTTGTAGCAGGTGCCTGCAGTCTCAGCTACTCAGGAGGCTGAGGCAAGAGAATCGCTGGAGCCCAGGAGTTTGAGGTTGCTATGAGCTATCACGCCATGGCACTTCTACCCAGGCTGGAAAAGTGAAACTCTTGTCTCCAAAAAAAAAAAAAAAATTTTTTTTTTTTTCACTTTAGATTAATGCCAGGACCACCACAAGGCACAATGGTTTGAGAATGATTAATTCTTATTCTGAGCATAGGGGAGTCCACACAAGGGTTTTTGAAACCTTTATTATCTTGCCTTTTTTTAAGTAAAAATGTTATGTCTTTTTCTTCCTTGTTAAAAATCACTCTTTTCTATGTATCCCCAGTAGCCAACAAGATTTTGTAGAGCTTAGTTTGTGTTATAAAAGAGAGGGTTAGGCTGGGCATGGTGGCTCACACCTGTAATCCTAGCACTCTGAGAGACTGAGGTGGGTGGATTGCTTGAGCTCAAGAATTCGAGACCAGCCTCAGCAAGAGCCAGACCCTGTCTCTACTAAAAATAGAAAAAAAACTGACTAGCTAGGGATTGTGGCAGATATCTATAGTCCTAGCTACTTAGGAGGGTGAAGCAAGGGGATCACTTGAGCCCAAGTTAGAGGTTTCTGTGAGCTATGATGATGTCACAGCACCCTACCCAGGTTGACAGAGTGAGACTCTGTCTCTCCAAAAAAAAAAAAGTGACAGTTAATTACCCCAGGAGAATCTCATATGTATCCTACCACCAGGGAGTAGTGGTTAGGGGCAGCCTCCCTAGATGAGAATCACCTTTTATAGAAGATATACAACAGATTATATATACTAATGCACATGACAGCTAAAAAGAAAAACCTACATCGAATTATAATTCTTATGGGATATTAAGAAGTTATGTGATCCAACCGTTCTGAACACTGCAGACACAGGTAAGATACACCTTAAGTTAGTTAGCCAATGAAATTCTAGACAATTTCTTACTACCTGAAGGGTCAATTTTCCACAGACCACTTGGCACCTATCTTACTGTCCCAATTACACGTGACAGCTACAGCAGTAACTGAGGCACTGCCACCTGACTGCCACCTGACAAGATGAAGCAATAATTACCCAGCATTTCCTTTTCTGCCCCACAGAGTGAAAGGAGGGTCTTAATGAGCCGCAAATGTCCAGCCAGTAAGATGTTGTCGGCTTCGCTGGTCTCACATTCAGCCGTGCGATTAGGTTCGAAGTTATCTAACCAAGTAATCTCATCTTCAAGCATGGTAGCAGGGCTGATTCTTAACTGCTCCATTTCTGAAGCTAAGAAGGAAAAAGATACCCATTACAAAGAAAGGATTTCCCTTCATGGAGTCAAAGTCCTGAATTAAAGCCAAGCCAAGCCCTAATCCTTCCCTTCACACAGCTCAAAAATACTCAATGAACAACAACAGGTTGCAGCTGTGGCACAGAGGGCCAAGCTTACGTCCCACCTTTGTAAACTGCACACGTATTGGCTGCCTCCTCTGTAGGCCACTGTGCTATATGCCAAGGATGTAGGACCAAGGGGACAAATCCCTGCTTGAAGAAGCTCCTGGTTTGATGGATGTTAGAAGCTGTCCCAAGGAACAAACGCTTCCAGGGTAGGAGGATGCAGGAGGGCACAGGAGGACACAGGAGGATACAGGAGGACCCAGGAGGACGCAGGAGAACACAGAAAGGGGCAGGAGGATACAGGAGGATGCAGGAGGGCAGGAGGACGCAGGAGGGCAGGAGGACAGGAGAATGCAGAAGGACGCAGGAGGGCAGGAGGGCAGGAGGACGCAGGAGGACAGGAGGACGCAGGAGGGCAGGAGGAAGACCATCACTCCTAGAGAGTGTCTAAACCAGGGCAGGGCTGAGCTCTGAAAGGAGAAAGTGGTCAGAAGTGTAGCAGCCATAGACTGGGTTTCTAAGCAAGGAGCCCAACTCCTGAGAACTACTCTGTTCTTTTCTACCAACCATCTTACTTTCCTTGTCAAACAAGGCTTTAAGCACAATTCCATCCCGGAAGTTGTGACTGGGGAGGAGAGCAAGAGTGGTCATGCTCTTCTTCCACTGCCCCAGGAGGAGCAAGCAGCGTCCCTGCACTTCATGGTTGGTCACTTCATGGTTGGTCAGAGCTAGACTGGCACAGAAATGAACCCTGTCTCCACCACTTGTGGTGTGACCTTGTTTCCTTGCCCGTGCAATGCGGCTGACACCAGTACTACAGGGAGCTGTGTGTGAAGTGCTGATATAGGTACCGGCTTATGGAAAATACTCTAAAATTGGCAATCATGGTTTCAAGACATTTCCTGAGAATTAATTCCCCTCAGCTCCCCCAGAACATAGTAAGAGACCCTAGGCCCCTCATTTACCACTCAACAACACACTTTAATAATTTTTTCATTCATTTGAAAAGTTGCATGTATGCAGCCAACTCCTGATTCCAGTTCCCAAATAGCAGGGCAGAGGGCCTGGCCTGACAGCTGCTGGCTCTTCCTGGAAGCCTGGCAGGAAACCAGCATCAGGTGAGGTGAGCACACGAGCCCCTCTGCTGCTCTAGATCCTACACATCTCCCTGTGTGTGTGTCCATCACATGAAGGAAGGCTTTTGCATAAAATTTCTTTTAGACTTAAGTAGTAGGAAAAAGATTTGTTTCTTTTGAGAAACCACTCTGCCGGTTCTTATAGGGTACCGAAAACAACTAGTCCTAAGTTGGTTCCTTTTTACCTCTGACCTCCAGGAACCTCAAAACCAAATTCTGACTACGTGGGGCTTCACAGCCTGCATATATACAAGGTCTGTTTTTTCCTTCTGGCTTTGACATTTTTTCTAATTGATATTTTTGTTGATACTGATTTTTATTTCAGTAATTTCCTATAAGCTGAACCAAATTCTTTGTGTAAAGACTGGGATATAAACTAAGAACCTACTGATCTGACCAACTAAAAGTTACAGAGCATTTCAACAAACATTTGCACTATTTAAGGTAAGTACAGGTGGTTAAAATCTCAGCCTGCTACAAGAGAACTTTTAACAATCACCGAACACTAAGTAACTACCTGGCTTCTATTACCATCAACAGGCCCCCACAGAGAGTCCCTCTTTCCTTCAAGAATTGTCGGAATAGATTACATTAGAGAGATTACATAGAAAACTTTATAAACTATCTGAATAGACGACATAAGAGAAAGATCCTTTACGACACTTTTGTATCAGCACACAAGTCTCTGACAACTTTTAAAATCAACAAATCTCTCAACACATTAACAACTGGGTATATGATAAAAGAGCTCATTGATACCTGGGTTCACATGCAATTTTTACAAAAATAAAATTCAGCTTCAAACAATAATTATAATTTCATTTATATCTAAGACACGTAAATCAGATTCAGAAATGTCCATCTGGCTTTTTTCTCTTCTATTCCCTCCCTGGCCCCTTCATCCCACAAATCAAAGTTAAACATTAACTTACTTGTCAGATCATCTAATAATTGGCACCTCAAATCAAAATACTCCATACACTGAGATAATAGTCTAAAAAAAAGAAAAGTTTCAGTTAGTTTAAAAAAGGCTGATATGAAAATAGAAAACATTCTCCTTGTAAGAGCAAGGTCATCAAAAATTTAGCAAGACAATTTTCCTAAGCAAAAAATAACTACTTTTCTATTAATTCAAATTCTGTATTTTTTGTTTTTAAGAGTCAGAGTCTCTCTCTGTCACTCTTGGTAGAGTGCCATGGCGTTGCAGCTCACAGCAACCTCCAGCTTTTGGGCTTAAGTGATTCTCTTGTCTCAGCCTCCTGAGTAGCTGGGACTACAGGCGCCCGCCACAATACTCTACTGTTTTCTTGTTGCAGTTTGGCCGGGGCCAGGTTTGAACCCATCACCCTCGGTATATAGGGCTAGCGCCCTACTCACTGAGCCACAAATTCTGTATTTTTATAAGTAGTACATTAACAATTCTACTAATGCAGACACAGTACAAGAATAATAGTATAAAGAGAGGGCAACTTACTAATTCCATCACATTTAAAAAAATAACATATGCATTGACTGTGGACACAGTACACTTACCACATTCATTTCATTTAAATATCAACCAAACCTACTAAGCACCCACCAAATGCCTGAAACTATTTGAGGGGAACAGTGAACAAAAGGGCAAAGGAGACAGCAAATAAAAAATATACACACACGTCAAGTGGTGATGAGCACTAAGAAAAAAAACAGTGAAGAAGAGAAGTGGCAAGGTTTGTTTCATGTGGGACGATCAAGGAAGCTTTCTCTGCAATTATTGTTGTTAACAGCACAGGTGTCAGAATCAGACAGAAATTGGCAAATTCTGTTTCCTGGCACCACTGCATACAGCTGGGATTCCCACAGACAACTTATTTCACTTTGCAGTTCTCTAAAAAATCCTTATTATAGTATTAGAAATAAAAATGCATGCATCTACACAAAAATACATTCAAGGCTCAGGCATGGGTTAATGACAAGAAGCAAGAATTATGGCTATAAAAATAAAAATAGTAAAATTGCCAAACTTATTAGACCATCCTGAGGATTAAAATATAAATAATACATGTAAAGAAGTAACTGGTGTTATCATCGTCATTACTATTAAGGCAACTATGTTCCAAACTTGGGCTTTAAGAAAAGTTATCAGATATAATTTTCAAAATTATGCGAACACATAAAGATTCAATCCTACAGGAAATTAAATGTATCTACATTCAACATACAAGTATTTTTAAAAGAGATTCTTTGAAGAGTATATGGCAAAAATCTCATCTAACTCTTTCCCAAAGTTTAGAGAAACTTAATATTAAATCAAACTCTTAAAATTTAGTTGTATCACACTGACTCTTACAATGACACACACAACAGTTTTAACTTCTGTTTGCACGGCAGGCAAAAAGTTTTTATTAGGAGATAGAAGTTCCTAGCAGACAGAACACACCTAAGAAAGGTGTAGGTCTCTTCCTCAAGAATGAGAAATGACCCAGTTTTAATTTCTTAAAAAATGGGTTACATTTCAACTAAAGACTCATTAGTCTTTCAAATAAAATGATCATCAGTTCAGGAAAATTTTAACTAGGTAAAGTTGGAATTATAAAGCAAAAAGTGTAAGAGGGCAGAGAGCTAGTGTCTAATTTGGGTTAAATCTTGATGGTAAACTGCAAAATAATTTTAAGTGTTGGCTAAATGTGTAACATTTGTAAGCTACCCACAATAATCTTATCTCAGAAATCAGGATCTTCACTTCTTCCTTATTTAGACACTTGGAATATTAAAACTGGTTAAATGCTTCAAAATAACATTTATGTAGAGGCTTAGATATGTGGACCAGAAATCTCCATATATGAGTAAGTGCGTGAGAACCTAACAAATGTTGATACAAACATTTAATCCTGTACGGAAGACTTACAAACAACAGATAAAATCATAACTCACAGAGAATTCTATAGGTTACACATCTTATATATATAAAAAAAGATCTTTTAAAAAGTCAAGGATGGATGAAAGAAGAAATTACAAAGGAATCTGAGACAAATTTGAAAACAAAAACACAACATAGTAAAAGTTGCAGTATACACTGAAAGCAGTGATATACAAGGGAAACTTATGGCTAGAAAAGCTTACATTAAAAACAAGACAGAAGCCAGGTGTGGTGGCTCACACCTGTCATCCTAGCACTCTGGGAGACTGAGGCAGGAGGATCCCCTCAGGTCAGAAGTTCTAGACTAGCCTGAGTAAGAGTGAGACCCTGTCTCTACTAAAAATAGAAAAGGAAAAAAGAAAGGAAGATATCTAATCAACAACCTACCATTACACCTTAAGGAACTAGAAAAAGAAGAACTAAACTCAAAGCTAGCAGAAGGAAGTAATGAAAATTAGAATGGAAATAAGTAAAATAGAGAATACAAAAAACCCCAATGAAACCAAAGTTTGGTTCTTTGAAAAGATCAATGAAATTGACAAACATTTAGCTAGACTAAGAAAAAAAGAGATAACCCTAAGCTTACTTCATTCCTAATTCAGAAATGAAAGTGGGGACATTACTACCGAATTTATAGAACTAAAAAGGATATAAGAGAGTACCAGAAGTAACTATATGCCAACAAATGGAATAATTGATACATATATGGACAAATTCCTACAAACACAAAACCTGCCAAGATAAAACCAAGAAGAAATAGAAAAGAATAAACCTGTAATAGCAAGAAGAGCAAATCAGTAACCAAAAACTTCCCAACAAAAAAACCCCTCTGGACCAGATGGGTTCATTGGTAAATTCCACCAAACATTTAAAAAAGAATTAACACTGAGTCTTCTTAAGCTCTTCAAAGAGGAGGGAACACTCCCCAACTCATTCTGTTGGGAAACTTATTCTGTTTTGCATTACCCTACAGCCAAAGCCAAATACACAGCAAGAAGACTACATACAAATACTGATGCAAAGCCCTCAGCAAATTGCCAGCACAGCCAAATCGGGCAGTACAGTGAAAGGGTTAAACACAGTGTGCTCCAGCCCTGAAAATCAATGTAATACCACATCAACAGAAAGAAGGGAAAACCCAGAAGCAGCATTTGATGGAATTTAACACCCTCTCACTGGACAGACACTGGACAAACATGGAACAGAAGGAAACTACGACAACCTAACAAAGGCCAAAGATTAATAAGAAAAGCCCACAGCTAACATCCTCAGTGAAAGACTAAAAGCTTCTACCCTAAGAGCGGGAACCAGAAAGCAAGCCAGGGGGACATGCCAGTGACCTCCAGACAGGGGGCTATGACACATGTGAGCTGAGAAAGTGATGTGCAGGAGGACGGGACCAGTGTGACCAGCTCAGATAATCTGGGCTCTCTCATCGACCTGGTGAGCTGCTCTTTCTGCCTGGGGTAGGTGCCCAGATGGGGTGGAGTGGGACTAGGGGACAATGCGGAAGCAAGCCTGGCAGTGTTTCTTCTAACTTGCTGCCTGACTGGGGTAAAAGACACAAATGCCCTCTTCCAGGCCCCAGATAGCAGAAGAAAGAAATTTTTTTATTATCTCAATAATGTACCATGGACTTTAGGGAGCAGTGTCATTTATCCTCATTTTTACCACATACCTCTGGTTGACTCCCCTCATGATACTTGTTGGGGACCAGAGAGGCAGCTGCGCTGTGAGAATGACACCGAGGAGAAACTGGTTTGGCTTCTGCACTTCTGGATGTGCTGACGTGTCCGTCTGACTGAGAGTGTACAGCTGATCACAGGCAACCCGGCGAATCTGAAATGACGGGGTAGTGGCAAAGGACGTTTACCAACCGACATTTGGAGATTGCTTAAAAAGTGATATTCTGCCAAAGGCCACATTGTCTGCTTGCTCAAGTTACTGAAGGGCACCATACGGTACGAGTGTTTCAGTTTGGAATGGTACAGTTTCCACTGAAGAAAACTAGGGCTCATTAAAAACAAGTGTGGTGTGGGAACTCATTTCCCAAATTATTCTACCATTCTACTCTAATCAATAGGTTTATAACTTAACGTAAATGAAAATAAGAAAGTGCTCAAAAAGTTAATCCTCACGGTCATTTAAAGTCAGAATTATACAATCTAATGGAAGTTCATGGTGTGAAGTTGGTCTCTCCTGATTCTAACTAACATTTGATGCTTAACACCAGTTGAACGTGGGCTGGAACATTTTGTTATATACAAACATGAATTAACTGTAGCACAAATCTTGTATCTTCTGGTGGAATGTGGAGGAGGGAGTGGGAGGGAGGGCAGTACAGTCCACAGGGTCGCTCTTCCTTCCATGGTCTGGGACCCCTCTGAGACCTCCCTGAGAAGACTGTGCCACTCCTGTCCTCCCCACAACGTCACAGGCATCAGAGAGAACACAGCAACAGGACCAAAGGAGTTTTCTAAGAAATGTAAGAAATCCTTACCTCAGCACTTGGTGATCCCAGCAGAATATCAATGATAAAATCAGCAACACAGGGCAAGTTATAGAAAGATGCTAAGAAGAACGAGAATTGGGGGGAACTAAGTTAGGTAATGCATTTTCAAAATTCTAATGAATTTCTTCAGCTCAGCTTATGCAGAAATTCATCCCTTCTACATAGAATCAAAATTCAGAACCTTCTAGAACTGTTTCTATGTCTGTTCATTTATTTGCCCCATGAAATCTTAAGGTGCTCATGAAAAGGAACCACGTTGCAGCCATTCTTGTGCCTCGTGTTTTAGTCCAACACCTTACACGTGCTGCTTAGAGAGTAAATACGCCCTGCCTTGATAAACAGTCAATACTTATCAACTATAAAAAGGACCCTAAGATACATTTACAAATGATAACAGATTAAAAACTTGGAGGGAAGTTATAATTTTTCCATCCTGATTTGAAAATAGCTCCAAAATAAATAATTCTAGTAATATCAAACTAACTCAGCAGCTTAGAGGAGGGCTCCTATGTGCTGGGACACTTCTCACATGGGGACTGCTAAGATGCCACCTCTGAACATGCCCTTGGGGAGGCTGCTGTGCATCAGGCAGTGCTTGGGGGCTGCAGATTCAGCAGGGAATGAAATGGACAAAGGTCTCTGTCCTCATGGAGCTAATGATCTAGTTGGGGAGGGGATGACGACAATCGAAATTATAAATAAGTAGATTATATTGCATCTTATAGAGTGATGCATGATATATTAATAGAAAAAAATAAGGTAAAGGTTTTGGGTAGTGTTGGGACAAAGAGGGGGCTGTAATCTTTTTAAAAAGGTGATCAGGGCACATCTCACCAAGAAGATGACGTTCAAGTAAAGCCTGGTAGGAGATGAGTAAGAGAGATCCATGTGGACAGACAAGCAAAGAAGATTCCAGAAAGAGGAACAGCCAGTGCAAGGGCCTTAGGGCAGGAATGTGTCTGGATGTTGGGGTTTTTGTGAGGGGGCCGGGCAGCTGAGGCATAGTGAGAGAGAGGGAGAGCAGGGGAAGGGGAGGGCACAGAAGTGTCACGGGGTGGACTGCGCCAGGTTTGAAGTCCTTAATAAAGATGGGGCTTTACCGCTCGGTGAACTGAGAAACCACCGGAAGGTTCTGAAAGAGGAGTGATACCAGCTGACTTACAAGTTAGAAAGTCACTCTGGTGAATGAGTAGAGAATAACTGCAAGGGTGGAAGTGGGTCAGGGCACACTGCTGCCACCAGCCAGGTAGGAACGATGTCTAACTGGGGGTGCTAACAGACAAGTGGGCACTAACGGTGCAAAGTGGACAGAGGCTGAAGAAGGATGTGCTGACCGATTAGAAATAGGTGCGAAAAAAGGATACCAAGGATGAGCCCAAGGTTTCTGGCCAGAGCAACCTTAAGAATAAATTGCCTTGAACTAGGTTGAGAAAACCCTTAGGCAGGCGTCCTCAAACTACGGCCCGAGGGCCACATGCAGCCCACCTAGGACATTTATCCAGCCTGCTGGGTGTTTTTGTCGCCGCTGCCTGTCCTGCTTAGCAGCTGACCCATCCTGGGGCCCACAGTCTGGCCCTCCAACGGTCTGAGGGACAGTGAACTGGCCCCCTGCCCTTAGGTGATAGGGGGCAGATTCAGGTCAGCTCTGGGCAAGTGAAGCTTGGGACGTCTATCTGATACCCAAGAGGAGACGTCAGGAGGGTTGTCCAGGCTACAGACTCGAATTTAGGTGCTATTAGTATAGAGACTGAATTTAAGGTTATGAACTCAAGATTACTAAAGCCAGCAATAAATATAAAAGAGCAAATCTTAATTTCACATTTTTTTTTTTTTTTTTGTGACAGGGTCTTGCTCTGTTGTGTGGGCTGGAGTGCAGCAGCATCATGGCTCACAGCAACTTCAAACTTGGGGGCTCACGCAATTCTCCTGCCTCAGCCTCCTGAGTAGTGGGACTATGGATATAAACCACTGTGCCTGGCTATTTTTTTTTAAAGTTCTGTAGAGATGAGGTCTCACATCTCTGGAGCTCAATCCTCCTGCCTCCCCCTCCCAAAGTGCTAGGATTGCAGCAAGAACCACTGTGCTCAACCGAGTCTCTCACAGTTCTGAATGCCTCGGTCATCTTCAGGTATTGGTGGTTAATTCTAATTCTGTAACTTGGGAACTAGTAAATGGAGGTTACTTCCTCAACTAGCCTGCAAGCTCTGGAGTGTAACATACTGCCCTGGCAACAACCAGTGAGGAACCTGGTCCAGAGCAGGTGCTCAACCCAGGCTCCCTTGGAATGGACATGTGAGTCATTCTTACCTACTCCGCCTGCCAACTTCCCCTTCTTCATTTCTACTGACAGGACCTTATCTAGAAGCGATAACTCCTAGCAGAAACCTGGCCTTTCCCTAAAGAGATTAATCACAAACAGCCTCCTGCATACCCAGCTGCTGGCTCCGAAGCTGTAGGCATGTAACAAGGAGAGACAAAGCCTCTCCCGCAATCAGGGAGTCTTTGGTGGACACGGACTGCTGTCGGACACAGATCCCTGCGTGCAGGGCCACTGGCTCGCCTTCACTCCCAGAGCTGCAGTTGCTCCCTGAAAACAGGCAAGCAGAGCTTACTGTGGATTCCACGGGAACGGTGCAATGTCTGAACATCCTGTTGATGTATGTTCCAGAACCCTTGTGTAACATTTCATACGTCAAGAAAACACTTTAGTCAAAGAAACAACAGAGATTTAATCGCTGTATTTGAAACATGCTGTTTTTTCTTACAACACAGTTGTAGGCACTCAAAATATGTTCACAAGGCAAGTACTTATCTCTAATTTCAAGTGATGGAAGTAACTGTGCAATTTTAGGGGCATCTGGGAGCCTTCCTGAAATATTAGAAATATTCCTATCTTGTAACTTGATCCAGATGGGTTACGTGCATACAAAAATCCTAAAAAATCTCATACTTTTACTGTCTGTATTTTATGTTACAATTTTAAAAACTTTACTTTTGAGGTATTTAGAAACACACTGAGCAGGAAAACCAAAGAAAGCTGAGAAACACAGGTATGTTAAAAAGGTCCAATTGAAGATAACCTGCCCAATGCAGAGAAGAACTCTTTCCAGGTCAGTATTCCAGATGGATTTGGGTTACAGCCACAAGTACTGGCTTCATGACACTGTTGCACAGAAAGCTACTTGCTGAGCTTTCCCTGTTTACTCCGTGTGTGTAAATGCTGTAGTTCTTAAATGAAGTGTCATACACACACGGCAATGTGCGCAAATGATAAAGTGTGCAGCTTGATGAGTCTCCTCTCTGCGACTCCGATAAACCTACCCATACATAATGCTCACAGTTATTTTTTCCCCAATGTTCTAATTACTGTCCCTTTTTAATCAGTACCTGAACTGCTGAGCCTGTTTCGAATTCCAGCAGGAAACAGGGAATTACTTTCTTTAATTGGCTGGCTACTCCCAACGAGGTCAAGTCGTCCTGCAGCTGCCGCCCATGACAGTCTCATGAAACAAGCCACGGTGGAAGTGAAATCACTCACCTCCATGGTCTAAGGAAGCAGGGAAGACCGTGAGGAGAAAAGACAGCACTTACAGCCACTCCCCTGACCTCCGTAAGCTTCCTCCTGGTCCCAACTTTGTGAGCCTCTTTTCCCTCCAAGATCATTCAGAAGGACAGCCCTTCTCATGCTACCATGCTGTTAAAGACTCTGAGTATCTCTCTGTGATCTGGGACACACAGATTCTGATCTCCAGGCTGTGGCCTCGAACTACCCATTATTAATTTGTTTCACTTTCCCCTGTCCCATCCACTGTGCTCTGGTCCACAGAGCGACCTGTGTGACCTCCCATGCGAGCTCTGGTCTTGTCTCTACCTCTGTATATGCTGCCCTTCCTTTTGCTTGCTCTCCAAGTACTTATCCAAATATCTGATCCATCAAATCCCGATCTATTTAAGGCCTAGCTCAAATGCTACTGAAGGTGAAGGAAATTATTATTTTTTTTCTTTGAGATAGAGTCTCACTCTGTCGCCCTGGGTAGAGTGCCGTGGCATCATAGTTCACAGCGACCTCAAACTCTTGGGCTCAAGTGATCCTTTTGCCTCAGCCTCCTGAGTAGCTGGGACTACAGACACCTGCCACAACATCCAGCTAGTTTTTCTATTTTTAGTAGAGATGAGGTCTCATTCTTGCTCAGACTGCTCTGAAACTCCTAAGCTCAAGGGATCCCAGGGGCCTCCCAGCGTGCTGGGATTACAGACATGAGCCAAATCCTTACTCTACTTACTTCAAAGCCCATAAAGTGTTTTGCCTTTGTAGTTTTATAGCACTTGATACTTACTACTTAAAATTATCATTTTCTGTGGTAATGATTTCTTTCTTAGTTACCATATATTTCTAGAAGCCAATATTCATGTCTGAGTCATTTTTATACCCACACAGATCCTCTACCCAAGAGGAGTACTTAAGTAAGAGGTACTTAGTCTTTTTGAACGCGCCAATCACGTACTTGTATTGCAACTCGAGCAGCGGGGATGATTTCCTCAACCCTGATGGAAGACCTGTCAGACACTGACAACTGCCGGTAGGAAGACTTTTCTGGGGTCCCACATAAGGACATCTGTCTGCTTGTTTGCCGGCTAACATTTCGGAATGGGCGAGAAGAAAGTGCTTCAATTCCATCTTTGGTGAGGTCTTCATCTAATAATGTGGGCATTGTTTGTCCAACAAGTAAAAACCTTAAAAAAGAAAAAGCTACACTTAACTCCATACTATTTACGATGAGATGATTTCAGAAGAAAACTCAACTCAAGCATCACCTTACAAGATGAACCCATTTACGTACCTTGCGAGTTGTAAGCAGATAGAATAAACACCCTGCCTTGTTTCATAGTCTACTTCTGATGGGATGGAATCCCTCTGCATGACATTTACAACCAAACTTCAAAGAAAAGAAAAGGAAAAAGGCCAGACATTAATGACTTCTATTTCTTTCAGAGGAAATTTTCTATTAAGCACAGTAATATAAAGAATCATAAATATTATCAATTACATATAATTTCTACAAGATTCTTACATGTATATAGATTCCACATATTTTTATCACAATGATTTCCTATGATACCTGATCCATTCGAATTAAGACTACTGGCTTAGGTAAAAAGTTAGGCGAGACAGTTCACTGAACAGCTGCAATCTTGGTAGTAGTAGTAGTACTATCAATTCAAAAATATACCCAGGACTGACATAGTTAATTCAGAGTGTTTTCACCCCATGACACCCTGTATTAACTGCAATCTTCCTAACTGTTCTCCTTGCTTCTACTTTTGACCTTTCACCTCCCAAATCTGTTCTCAAAAAGATCACCCAGAGTGATCCTCTAAAAACACAGGTCCGATCAGGGTGCTCCTCTGCACAAGCTTCTTCAGCAGCTGCCCCCAGCCTTCACAGAAACCTCTAAGACCCGACCAACCCCACCTCTGATGTCGCCATAATCTCAGTCAGGTCCCAGGACCCCAACACTGGCCTCCCAGCGTTTCCGAGGCGCCACGGAGGTGCCCACTGGGGGATGTGCTGGCACTCCTCTGGAAAGCTTCCCCCAGGTCTTGCTCCTTCGTCATATCAGGGAAGCTGGTTCTAGATCACTGTACTGGAACTGCCCTCTCCATCTCGCAGTCTCTCTGCTTGTCCTTTTCTCACAGCTCCCAGGACCGTCTGACGCACACATCACTCACTCAGCGTTCTAGTCTCCTCTCTAGACTGTGCGTTGCGTGGGGACAAGGACTTGGTTGGATTCACTCACTGCTCTATTCCCAGTGCTACCTTAACGTCTGGCATGTCAATGAACTGACATGAGCAAAGAAGCCAAAAGAAAGACGCCTTTATTATCAGAGCCCTGTGAATGGGCGAGTGACCTGAAAGGAGGTTTTAGAGAAACACCTCTACAGCGCTGACAAAGAATCAAACTCCACGTGTGCCAGACTGTCCAGCCAGGCGGGAGTCCTTTGTGGCTCCATTCCCTGTCTCTCCACCCATCTCTCTTCTCTTCCCTGCCACTCCTCCGCAGGAACTCCTTCCGGCTTTCAGTGGTCCCCACTCCTTCTTCCTGGGTGCCAGCCCCACATGCCAGAGGTGGTGGGTTCAAACCCAGCTCCGACCAAAAACCGCAAAAAAAAAATAAACCTCCCTACTCCTCCTTACTTCTAAAGTACACCTGCTTTCATCTCTGGGGCAACTTAGCTTCATCAATTATCTCTTTATTTTGTTTTTAAACTTTTATTCTTTTTTCCCTCATTGGCGCTGGTCAGTCAGCCTTTATAGAAAACCACATTGAAACTGAAACAGAAAGGCCAAACTGCCCTTCAGTTCTGCTTTCCTCCCACGGCCCAGCCCTCCTTTTTTTCTCACTCTTCTGAAAGCAGAGATGTCTACACACCGATTCTGTGAAACCCTCCCTGACACGCGGCCCTCCGGGGATGACACCCTAACAGCTTTACTCACACGCTCCCAAATCTCCTGCCGTTCTCCACTGTTCCCTGAGCACTATGTGCAAACACCCACTTCCCACGACCCCCAGGGCCTCCTGTACAGCCAGAATCCCTTCTCTCATCTTCCCTCTGTGTGTATTTCCCACACTGACCACTCACTGCTCAGCCTCTCTCTCAAGCTAGAAATCACAGGGCCATTTTATAAATGTCCCCCCCACCTCGGGAGTCACGGAAACGTGCCCACTTTGCTCTGTAACTACCGTTCTGTCCCTGCTCCTCTGGACCACGGCTGCAGCTCTTAGCACCTCGCCCTTCCTCTGAGCTCTCTCACTTACCTTCATCCCTGCTGCTGCCACCAACGAGATCGTTCCAGGGAATTCCTGGCTTAGAAACTGCCTGTTTTTCCATCATACACGATAGTGTTGAAATTCCTCAGCATGACCTTTCTTTACCTGTTTCTCCTTTTCATCTCTGGAGCTGGCCTCCCCAGACAGATGCCACAGGCCACGCTGTCACTTGCCCTGCCTCCCCCTCGTCCTCACATCACTAGCAGACAGATGTCACAGGCCCATGCTGTCACTTGCCCTGCTTCCCCCTCCTCCTCACATCACTGGGGGCTTCTTGCCATTTGTCAATTCCCACCTCAAAGGCCATTTCCTGTGAAATACTTCCTAACCCATGACCCTAAGCAAATATATCCACTTTAATTCCTACTTTCTTGTCCCTCTTTACCCCAAACACTTTTTTTAAAAATTAAATCATAGCTGTGTACATTAATGCAATTAGGGGTACAGTGTGCTGGTTTTACATACAATCTGAAATGCTTTCATCAAACTGGTCAACATAGCCTTCAAGGCATTTTCTTAGTTATTATGTTAAGACATTTATATTCTACACCTAGTAAATGTCACGTGTACCCTTGTAAGATGCACCACAGTTGTGGTCCCACCAACAACTCTCCCTTCACCCATCCACTTTTTATATGCCTCTGCTTTAATATTTATAATATGGTTATCTCGCTGTTTGTTATTCTTGGTTAAACCACGAGCCTATCAAGGGCGAGGGTAACATCTAATTGATCTGTACACCCCCAGCACTAAGGCCTTACAAGACATGGACTTACAGGGAATCAAATTCACCGTATTTCTAACTGATGTGGGACAGCAAAGTTACAGATACAGCCTTCTTGCCTCTCCTCTTTTTCAGAATTTTCCTTATTACCAGGGGGAAAAGAGATGTGCTCCTGTGAGTTAACTAAAATACTCTAAAGGCCTGGCACATCATTCTTTCTTACAACTCTCCTAATGCTTCACATAATACCTGTAGGAACAAGTGAGGCTCTGAAGGAGAAAGTACCTGAAGTGAGCACCTTCCCTTTTCAACTCCCGTAACATCACATTAAAACTCTAACCTCAAGCCTCCTGCTCTGAGGAAGTTCTCACAGAAGGATTTGGCACAGCTTCTTGCCATGTCATCATCCGCGGTTGGCATGAGTTTGGAGCTGAGAACCTAGGAAATAGAAGAGCACAACTAACTATCCCAGCATTTCCAGCAGGAATTACTTCTTTACTAAGTTAAACCTTCAGACAATTCAGACATTCGAGTTAGACTCTCCTTAAATGCTGCATACTGTTTCTCCCCACACACATGTATATGGAGACTGATGTTTCACAATTAAAATAATCCCATTTTCCATATTCTATTTACTGAGGAAGAAAAATCTTGCTGTTCTCAAGAAAACTCCTTTTCATGCAACTGGCGAATGTGAAAGTCCCAGACCCTCAGATTTAGATAAGAACAGCTAACTCTGATATACTAGCTATGTTCTTTAGGAAGTGCATAAATCAAAGTTTTATAAAATTGCCTGTAAGTAACAATGCGAGAAGAGTTCCCTACTGACGACTCTCAGTCCTGTTCACTGAGCATCTACAGTGTACGGCATATTACTTTGCTTTACAGGAGAGGGGACTGAGATGAAGTGATCGCCTGCAAGGTTAGAATGCCAACCCAGATGTGTCTCATCTTAACACCGGGCCCCTTCTGTGACTCTGCAATACCTACAAGAAGAGGTCAACTGAGTACACTGGCTGGGCAGAAGTTTACACAAACTACAGTGCCAGCCTACAGGTCCAGTCCACACTCTCCTTTTGCCACACACCAGCTGAGAGTCCTTAGGCATGGTATCCCTCCACCCTTTTTTTTTTTATAGCCACAGGGTCTTGCTAAGTTGCTCAGGTTGGTCTCAAACTCCTGGCCTCAAGCGGTCCCCTCACCTTGGCCTTTCAAAGTGCTGAGCCTACAGGCACGAGCCACCGTGCCCAGCCCTAATTTTCTCTTTGCTTCAGTTTTCTCATCAGCTAAATGAGGCTTGTATTACCTTTACCTGAAGGTTTCCTGGATTAAGTAAGATAATACTTAATTAAGTATTAGGTAAAGGTATTAAGTAAAGGTACTTAGTGGAAGCGCCAGCACAAAACAGGTGTTCAGTAAACAACTGCTTTAGTTACATGTTATGACTCAAAAAATTTAAACATATTTTTGCCCTGGTTTTAAACTAGATGTAGTTCAATATCCTCTTCTGCTTCTATGAACCTATGGGTTTTTGTAAGTTTAGATATTTAATGTGAGATTTCTGATAGAGCTGCTTGCTTCCAAGGTTGCTAGCAGGGACACAGGCTCACCAGCCTTGGATACTGAGCGTTACAGGAGAAGGGGAACCCTGGCTCCGCTGAGCCTTCTGGGAGTACGCAGCTCTTCAGCTCCCATTCTTAATCAACAACTCAGTGAAGACGACAGGTCTCTTCCAAGAAATGGGTATCCAGAATACCCACTTTGAAGTTTCTTAGTGCACAAATATTAAGTTAGGGAGCAAAATACAAAGAAATTAACCTCTCAGGTGACAGCAAAAAAGTAAGTCCTTTAGTGAAGGTTATGTCTTCCAAATGTTTTGTGTGTACCTAAAGTAAAACACAACCTATCAAAGGAATTCACGGTTACTCAGGAGTCCTAAAAATCATACTGGAGCTATTTAGGTAGCCGATGACGAACTAGACAAACTGTGGGACCACTGTGTTTTTCTAGGCGCTCTCAAATGAGCATGTTAAAAATTATACCTTAACTTTGAGATAATCATTCAAAAGCCAGTCACAAACCTGGCAGCCAATTCACAATTAAGCTTTACATAAGCTTCACTTGGCCGAAAATTTCTAGGCAATTTTCTGTTTTGGAGTATTCCACACATTTTTAAATGTCCATATTAAATAAGAACATGTTTTATTTTTAAAATATTGGCTAAATATATTTTCCTTTTGAACCCAACACATCTTTTCACAAGAAAGATTGGTTGCTTTAAAGCAAATATGAAATGTTACCGAATCTTGTACAGTTTAACAAGTTGAGTAGGAACAAGAATGAGTATAACTATATCCTCCAAATTAGACTGGCAGGTGAAATAGAACTTGGGAAAACCTGCAGGTTCTCTCTTAACAATTATGACCTTTGTGAAATCAAGACGTGTGATGTAATAACTAAGGTACTTAGGCAATAACACGGATTCTTTAATAAGTAAGTGCCTGGACATACTTTCCTAGGACAAAGCAAAATCACTCAGGGCTTTATATTCTCGAGCCTTACTGCACCTGAAGGTTTACTGGATTAAAGTGGCACAATGGTCTGACCTACCAGTTTCCAAGAGCAAACTGTTTCCCCTTGGTAACTTTCTTACGGCGCTTTGTTAAAGCTTTGCTTTCTGGACTGAGTACATTCAGCTTCTCATAAGTCTTATTCATAAAATCTTGGAGTAAATATCTCCATCTTTTCAGACCTGACCCCTTAACTACCACAATGACTTAAAGGTAGTAAACATTAGTAAATGTTTACTGAACTCAATCTATTAGCTTAAAGCTACTTTTGAGGAGGTAGTTACAATGGATTGAATGTTTGTGTTCCCCAACGTTCATCATTTTGAAAGTGAGGACACAATGAGAAGACAGCCATCCATGAGCTAGGAAGCCAGCCAGCACCAGACATTGAACCTGCTGGAGCCTTGCTCTGGGACTCCCCAGCCTCCAGAACTCTGAGAAGTAAATGTTTTCTCTGTTAATTTATGACAGCAGGCTGAAAGGATGAAGACAGTAATAAAAATGATCCTTTGCTCTAGTTCCTCCAACACTATTTTTTTAACCTTGAAATAATACTAACATGATTCCTGATAAACTCCTCACAAAGTTCATGAACAACAATAAATTATAATAGCCTTTAAAAAAATCAGGATGCATTCAGTCAAGAAGCTGAGAATTAATAATTCATAGTACACAGAAACACAAAACTTCCGTGTTTAATACACTGTGTTTTCTAATTATTTATTTAGATGCTATTTTGCAAGTGGAACAACATACACAGGTATAAAATGAAAATAATCAAGCATTTTCAAAGGTAAAAAAATAGCATCAAATTATGCTCTATTTTTTAAAAACCCATTTTCTAACAGATCTTTCCATAATAACAGAATCTTATTTGTTTCTGACTTCTACAAGCATGAATCTAGAAACTCAAATGGATCTGTCAGGATGAAATGCAAAGAAATCGGCCCTCTTACTTCTAAGTTGTAGAGCACTCTGAAGGTGGACATTCCTGGAGCAAAGGATCGAAACAGACTTTCTAGAATTGAACTGGCGCTGGGCTGGTGCTGTTGCTTTGAAGACAGAGACGGAGATTTCGAAGACTGAGAACTCGACTCAGACAGCAGTGTTTTCTAAGTTTAAAACAATGAAAAAATAAAAACACATCTTCAAAGCACAAATTATAGAGAAAGAGACCTCAGCACATATTCTAACACTTTTTAATATTAAAAACTAAATTTTCTAAAAATTAATAAAACCACATCATCCTGTGGTTTAACTAAACATCAACTTCATTGTACAAATTCTTAGTGTTAAATGATATTCAAATTAGTATCTGAAGTGTGTGAATGCTTTAGAGAAGACAACCTAAGCAATCCTAGCTAGGTGATTTTAATTTATTTCTGTGTTTAAAATTTGTACTCCTAAATATAAGGAAATTATAAGATTGCTGAAGTGGTAATCTTGAGAATTTTTTTAAAGCTAATACTAGTGATATATGTATTTTATAATTCCATTATTTCTTTTCTTCCTTAAATTAATAAACAATAAATGATATGACTGAGCTGATCTAAATTTTAACCACTGAGATATAAATCACAAAACTTAGTTCTAACAACTTTTTCTAAATGAATTTATTCTGAGAATACATTAAACAATATTGTAGATATTATATAATATCTAGATAAAACACAATTTCAATATATATATAAATCTCTTATGGAACACATTCTAAAAATTAAACAAAATGAGCTTTAAAAATCAACTATGAAAAAATTAAACGATAACCCATTTATTATAAGCAACTCAGTATTTGTAACAATCAGATTCAAAGAGGAATCACGACTGAAGAAAAACATCAAGTCAATCGGAACTCATGTCTGATCCTGAACAACTAACTTCATCTCTTTAGGCCTAGGTCTCCTAACAACAATTAACCCATCTCTAGGCCTCGGTCTCCTAACATGTGGTGTGGGGGGTGGGGGAGGAGGGTTGGGGGGAGGGGCAGAAGGACATTAAAGGCTCATCCAGTTCTAGCTTCTGATGTCATTATTGACTCTATATAGATAATTCAAAAGTCAACATGAGGCTGTGACCTTACTTATGTATGGCAAAGGTATTTTCCAAAAGAAGAAATGTGCTATGGAAAGATAGTATCATAGTACCGTAATGTGATTTCAGGTTGTATGTTCACTGAATTATGACATAGAATTCCCACACTAGTTAAAAAACATCAAAGAGACTCATACCTTTCTTCCTAGAGAATCCAGTTGATCAAGGGCTTCCTGGATGGCTGGATCCGTGGGTATCAAGAGCAGAAGCTTTCGTACACGTAGAGTTATCCTGAAATTTTTCAAATATAAATTTTTTCACATAAGCCACAGTTTAATAATGACAAAGTAATTTGGTATGGGATGGAAAGTAAAATACATTTCAAGGCAGTGGTTTTCAACCTTCCTAACGCTGTGACCCTTTGATACAGTTCCTCATGTTGTGGTGACCCCTAACCATAAAATTATTTTCATTGCTACTTCATAACTGTAATTTTGCTACTGTTATGAATCATAATGTAAATACCTGATACGCAGGAAGTATTTAGGGGACCCCTGTGAAAGTGTCATTCGACCCCCAAAGGGGTTGTGACCCACAGGCTGAGAACCGCTGTTTCAAGGGAAGCATTCCTTGGTTTCTAACCTTACCAATTTTCTTTCAAGCCTCACAAATCTCTCCATTTACCTGGGCTCCTCCAGATTGGCCAGCTGGTAAAGCATGTCAAACACATTGCACACGAGAGCCATCACGACACCAGGGAGGGATTTCTCCTGAGGGAGAAGAGCAAACACAGATTCGCATTTACAAAAAGAACCTTCTCCTTCTCTCATCAGACTTACAGCCAGTAAAAATACAAGTTTTGAAAGGCTGGCCACTTCGAAGCCTGAGGGGGCGCAGTGCCCTCTGCACAGAGGCAGTCATGTGGGCCGCACTGGATGTGGGCCCTGCCTTCCAGGGGGCACGGCCTGCTCTCCGTCTCCCGGCCACCTGCTGTGGAGGGCAAAGGTGCCAAAAGCTGGCAGGTGTCGAGGGGAAAGCAACAGGCAAGTGTGAGGAACCTCATACAGAGTGGGTACCACCCACCCAGAGCAAACAAGGGGATTTGAAAGCAAAAATAAATTAGCATTTTATACATACACATTCACACACAACACAGAGATGTACGTTATTTAAGTTGACAAGAAGCTACCCTTTTTTTTTTACTAAAGACAAAATGAGTATTACTGCATAGAAGAGGTTCAGATGTGATTAAAGTACTTCTGATCATACATGTAAGAAGTAAGAAACCAGACACCATGTATGATGCATTTGTACATGGGAAGAGTTCTAATGAATTCAGAATAAATATAGATAGTTTAAAAACGTTAAACCTAAAGGTACTAAATACATTGTTCATTGTTTTTGTTGCTATTCACTGTCATGCTACTAAGTGTTTAGACTTGGGTCCCATCCCCATGATACCTCATTAATCTATGCAAATATTCCAAGAGTCCTAAGAGATCCATACTCAGCCTACACTGATACTGAGGAGTTCTTTGATATCTACTGCGAAGTTATGCTGTGTAAGAGAAAAAGACTGTCGCACAAAGACCTTACGTTTGGAATTAAATTTAAGGAGCATATATAATAATCATCAAAAAAATCTCTAGTC
Organism: Galagoides demidoff; assembly: GCA_963574575.1. NCBI lineage: Eukaryota > Metazoa > Chordata > Mammalia > Primates > Galagidae > Galagoides > Galagoides demidoff. The sequence continues at coordinate 26,155 of CAUYQV010109065.1, forward strand.
ATCTTTTAAATACCTTTACTTCATATAAGCTTGCTTCTGGACTATAAAAGCCTGAAGAGCAAAACAGTCTTATAGTCTTCTTCAGCTTTGTAGCCCTGTAGTCAAGCTCAGTCTTGACAAAGGAAAGGTACAGAATAATCTGACAGATTCCTGAAGTCATTCGAATACTAACCTGCACCGATCACATTCCAGGCCCTGTTTAGGTTTGGGAATGAGGCAGTGAATAAAACAGAGAAAAATATGCTCCCATGGAACTACTTACATTCTGCTGAGGAAACAGACAAACAAGATGCAAAAAATATACCGTATGTTTAAAAAATAAAGTAGGGAAGGGAAATGAGATGTAGTATAGGAACAAGAAAGGGTGGGAAATGGAGACAGACTGCGGAACAAGGCGCACTGACAGGCAGCAAGTGAGTGAACGCTGAGGAAAGTGAGAGTGGGCCAGCTGGAGGTTAGAGAATAGTCCAGGCACAGGGAAGAGCCCGTGCACAGGCCCTGCTGTGTCTGAGGACCAGCCCGGAAGCCAGGACGAGTGGAGTCGGGGAGGGGAGGTCACAGGAGATAACCTTGAGAGGTTCCAGAGGGAACATCAGATAGGCCCTGAGGGTCCCAGGAAAGACTCTGGCTCTTATGCTGAGCGCAACAGGAGCCACTGGAGGATTTGAGCCAAGGAGTAGCACAGTCTGACTTGTGTTTAGTAAGACATGGGCTGCTGGGTACCCATATTCTCTTCTTCTAGAGAAGAGTCTAGAATGGTGTTAAGAGTAAAAGGCATGGGCACTGAGGTGAGAGATGACGGTCACCCTAGACCAGCGTGTAAGGTGTAGGGGTAGAGAAAAGCAGTTGGATTCTGGATTAATTTTAAATGTAGCGTTAAGAATTTGCTGACAGATATAGGTGTGAAAGAGGGGACCCAAGGATTTTGGCATAAGCAAAGAGCAAACTGGCAATGCCATGATTCAAGACACAGTGAGACAATGCGAAGAAGGGGCCCAGGGTGGGGCTGAGGTGTCTGGAAAGCAGGAGCTCAGTTTGGGATAAATTAGGACATTTAAGAGGAGATACTGAGTAAGCAGATAGATGTATATATCTGAACTTCAGGCTAAAGGTAAAAGGTGGGGAGTTATCAATGCACATATAATACCGTGTTTCCCCCAAAATAAGCCCTAGCAGGATTTCTATGCATTTGTTAAATATAAGCCCTACCCTGATAATAAGACCTAGTGATGGGCATGGCTATGCATTTTCGCGCGGAGCAGTATAGAAGACTGGAATACCTTTTATCTGCCACAGCTCCTTTCTCCAAGCCATTTGCACTTGCACGGGTGTGAGTGTGGTAACCTTGGTCACAGGCATCCTATTGTGCACATGTGAACAGCTAGGGGAAAGGAGTTCATGCATCACTAGTGCCAGCCCCACCAACAAGGTCGGCTCCCTCTGTCAGGTTCCAGAAGAAGATGACTTAACTGTATTTGAATAAATGTAGATTGTTGTATTATACTTAATAAAAATAA
>CAUYQV010109068.1:0-10358 GCA_963574575.1 Galagoides demidoff
CTCCCTCCCTTCCTTCTCTCTTTCTGAGACAGAGTCTCACTCTGTTGCCCAGGCTAGAGTGCCATGCATCACTAGCTCACAGCAACCTCACACTCCTAGGTTCAGGTGACCCTCCTCCCTTAGCCTCTCAAGTAGCTGGGACCACTGGCACCCACCACAGTGCCCAGATAATTTTTTTTTCTATTTTAGTAGAGACAGGGTCTTGCTCTTGTTCAGGCGGGTCATGAATTCCTGAACTCATGAATTCCTGCCTCAGCCTCCCATAGTAATAGAATTACAGGCGTGAGCCATGTGCCCAGCCTCTCCTTTCCCTTTAAAAAGCTTCGACAGCTTCACATTTCCTAACCATAAAAACTTCCGGACGTGGCTTTAGGAGCCCAAACTCTGACCCTGGTGCACCCCCGGGGCCCTGTCTGGCGGGGTCCTCTGCACCACGTCTGCCCCAAGCTGGCTGCTTCACCAGCCCTACCTGGTTTCTCTCAGTTCTGCTCACAGGTCTCCATCGGCTCAGCCTCATCACTTCACCAAAACCTGTGTATCTCTCAAGGACTAGTTGAGAATGTTTTCCTCTGCTCCTACAGGCTTTCCTTCCAGTCTTTACAATTCTTCCCACCTCTCGGGGTCAAAACCAGTCGTGTATCCATTAACCTTCCTAGTGACGTGTCTTGTCAGCTTGATTACTTAATTCATGCCAAGTTCTCTAAGTAGTCACATGCCTTGAGATAACATCTCTAGCACAGTTTTTAAGCCCCTGGAGGGCAGCAGCAACAGCTGATGTTTATTTATCACACAGCACCAAGAACAAGGCTTTGGAGCCAATAGTCACTTTTCGTGATCCGATTGCTTCTTCTCCATGATTTCTTTCATCGCATTTTGCATGAGTCCTCAGAGGAGCTTACCTCTGTGACAGAGCTGTGAATTCAGGTGCAAACCACATACCCCCTATTCTCTTAGCCTCAGAGCATAGTGGACAGGACAGAGGGATGGATACAGGAAAAAGGGAGAGGACCGCTACTGCACAAGCAATTGTTTTCTTTGTTTCTAGAGATTCCTTACCACTGGGAAGTCCAAGCTTCACCTCAGTTACTGTGGAAACTCTACAATTCCTGTTTCATTAATATGCAGAAACAGGATATAGCCAGTTAGAAAGCATATGTAAAATTTTAAAATTGTAAATTTTGGAGGAAGAAAACTGAGTTCAATTCCCAACTTCTCTATGCACATCCCGTGTGGCCTTGGGCATGTTTTCTGGCATCACTGAACTTGCTCAGCTCCTTCCCATCCATGGTCCCATAAACAGAGCTGGCCTGACCCAGCAATGGATGTTAAGAATCTGTAAGGGTCCCCCTTGAGGCCTCAGGTGTCAGTGCCCAGCATCTGTCCAAACAGCTCGCTTATGACACCCTGCCCTTCCTGCTCCTTCCTTTTATGGCTTTCTGAATTGTCCTCTGTGTGTCCACTTCCAACCTCTTGTACTTTGATGAGCCAGTAGGGCTTGCATCTGTGCTGGGTCCACACCACTCTTCTCTGGGTCACTGGCCCCTCTGGTGGGTCCACACCACTCTTCTCTGGGTCACTGGCATCTCTGGTGTGTCCACACCACTCTTCCCTGGGTCACTGGCCCCTCTGGTGGGTCGACACCACTCTTCCCTGGGTCACTGGCCCCTCTGGTGGGTCGACACCACTCTTTCCTGGGTCACTGGCCCCTCTGGTGGGTCCACACCACTCTTCACTGGGTCAATGGAATCTCTCGTGGGTCGACACCTGAATGCTATGGATAACTGGCTAATATGGTGGTTCGACACCACTCTTAACTGGGTCACTGGCACCTCTGGTGGGTCCACACCACTCTTCACTGGGTCACTGGCATCTCAAGTGGGTCCACACCACTCTTCTCTGGGTCACTGGCACCTCTGGTGGGTCCACACCACTCTTCCCTGGGTCACTGGCATCTCCAGTGGGTCCACACCACTCTTCTCTGGGTCACTGGCCCCTCTGGTGGGTCCACACCACTCTTCTCTGGGTCACTGGCCCCTCTGGTGGGTCCACACCACTCTTCTCTGGGTCACTGGCCCCTCTGGTGTGTCCACACCACTCTTCTCTGGGTCACTGGCCCCTCTGGTGGGTCCACACCACTCTTCTCTGGGTCAAGGTTGTCTCTGCTTCCCATCCTGCCTATAGAGCTTCTGATCTCACCAAGAGAGGGAGAGGGGCCCAGTCACCCAGGTGAATAACTGGCTAGGAAAAGCAGGGTGTCAGTCGTCTACTTGAGAGATGAAGACACATTCATCTGGTTGCTAGAAAACAAAGTAATTCATGTTTTAAATTGTACATTAATTAGGGCAGCACCTGTGGCTCAAAGGAGTAGGGCATTGGCCCCATATACTGAGGGTGGTGGGTTCAAATCCAGCCCTGGCCAAAAACTGAAAAAAAAAAATTACAATTATTAGCCTCTGCACAGGTAAAGACTAATGTTCACTACTGTTAAATCTTGAACACAACCCATAATATACATCCTGGGAATGTGATATGCCACAGCCTCTTACGATGGGATGACTATTACACACATGGATGACCAAGAAAGGTGTGAGCCTGCCAGGTTGTCCTCGGTTTCCGTCAGCACCACCCCGACAACGTGTTTCTGAGATGTGCTGCTTTCCCGCTGTGTTTTCTAGCTAGCTGTCGATGAATGCCCCTCAGGTGTGGGCTGACACTGCCTTACGGTGTTTTAAGTGTAAAAACGTATAAAGCTTAAAATACAATACCTCCCAGTGGCATTTACACTTTTATATAGGATTGTTGAAAAAAAAGCCCCAGAAGAATCAATCTTGCAGGGTAAGATTTCAGATATCACTACAGAGATTGAAAATTACATCTCCCCTGAAATTACATCATCAGTGAGCTCACTTCCTGCATCTTCGGGAATCTCCGAATCCAGGCAGAGTACACGGAAGGCAACAGGAAGACGGAGGTGAGTCCGTAAACTGTGGGGGCCTCTTCTTTCACGCAACCCCTGAGGTTAGAAGCAGAGTCATCAGCTCCCAGCTGCCCTAAAATGAGTTTTAGAAACATCAAGGACAGCTGTGAAAAATCCCCTCAGGCTTTGGCTTCTGACAGATAGCAGTTTTTCTGTGAAAGGTAATAGCTCCTTTTCTTCAGATAAAACTTGAACAGGCTATACTTCCTGTGCGATCCAAACTAGCCATTGATTTCGAAAACATATTCATACTGAAACATCAACACAGAGAGAAAGCAGAAATGTACCTGCCCTGACAGTTTAAAGACTGGACACAGAGGTACGTAATCCAGCCTACTTGCTATTATTTCCAGAAGACTAAGTCCATTTAAATTCAACGAGCTCCACGGCCCTAATAGTCTTGATATATTGTATTTTCCCTGTGCCAAATTCAATCTCACAAAACTCGCCAATTCATTCTGCTAATGAGAAAAACGAGTTAAGGCTTAGAAGAGACCATTAAGGGAAGCCAAAGCAACCGACAGAAAGCAGAGCAGGACATGAAGAGTGGCTGGACTCTGTCAGACGCCAGCACATCGCAGACGGGGAGGGCGGTGGACGCTGAGCACAGCGCACTCTTGACTCTCCCCTGGGACGAGAGACCGCTGTGGCCAGAAGACATGGGGACTTTGTGAGCAGGAAAGCAAAAGTGATTACGTCAGGCCACAGAGGAGCCGAGAGTATCAGAATGAGCTCAAGCAGAAGGATTCCCGTCTTACTAAATATGCCAAAGTCAGAGACTCTCACAAGAGGAGAAATGTGGAGACGTGACAGGCAGAGTCCCGGCTTCATACAGTAACCCCTGAATTGATGTTTTACTCTAATTAAACCTTAACCCTGTGGTAAGAGTTCCTTGCTCCATTATCCCAACATTTACTTCTAAAAGAAGGAAATATGCCGACTCAGAAACATTCCATGAAACTAATGCCTGGTAAATTTGTGCAAAAACACATAACGCAGAGATATCAACCAGGAAAGCAGAGGGAAGTTCTAAGCTAAGGTCGATAGACTTGAAACAAACCCAGTGGTACAGAGTGAGGGATGATGCAGAGTGTCAATCGGGGGTGGTGGGGAAGTGGGATCACCTCCAGCATCTTTTCCAAACTACGAGGACCCACTCACAGGAAGATTCTGATGAGCCCCGAGGGAACCTGCCCACAGCCCCACCAGAGGCAGGCTGCTATTGGCAGACTAAGTTATCAGGACCACTGAGTGAGAGCGGCTTGGCCAGACACCTGCAAAATGGGAAGAAGGACAGGTCTACAGTCAGAAGGACCTAGAACTGAATGGGGGGGGGTTAGATATTTGATTTGGGCAGTTATTCAACTTCTCTCTTTCTGCCTCTATTTCCTTGTCTTCAGAAGCGGGGCCGACAGTAAGAGCTCCGTGGAATCCGAGTGCCATTCATGACTACCCATGGTAGCTTAGCCAATAAATATTTCAGACTCTACCCATTTTTTTTTCATTTTATCTTGTTTTCATTCATATCAACTTCCCCTGGTTTGTATTAAAAGGATTTCCTGGCCTGTGTATTTTTAATCAGCTCATGGAAAGAAAGTTCTCAAAGGAAAGACTCTGCTCCATATCCAATGGAGTCGTTGGCGTAGAATTTAGGAAGTTAAGAAGAAATGACTTTCTTACAATTATTTGATTCCACATGGAAATTTCCTTCAGGATTGAGCTGCATTTTGCTGTTGCCATTGGCTCAAAATAAAACTGAAGGATATAAAGATGTAATTCTAGTATGAAGAGAAACTGTGAAATTGTGCCAACCAACCTGGGTTGTATTCTTATTAGTGCTACTAATTTACTTGAAGTTGGACAAATAATTTTTCCATATTACGATTTAGTCTACTCAAAAATCTAAGAGATGTCACCTGCCCATTAAGAAAAAATGTATTTATGGCACAATGCCAGTACAATGCCTTCATATAATAAGACTCTACATACACACTTAGGGGTGTAATCTTATTTATTTTTTTCAATTAATATATTCTGACTAATATGCATTGTAATCAACATTGGTAAATTGACTCCGTGGAATTTCTTGTTGGATCTGATGAGACTAAATGAACACACCTTCTCTCCATCTAAGGTCACTCACATAATGAAATTTACCGTGCCCTTGAGGAGTGCAAAGTGGCCACTGACGAAACTGACCAAATAATTCATTTTCTTAGTATTTTGCAAGGTGATTAATATTCATGCTTGAACCTTCAGAGAAGAGTTAAGTGTAAAAAGAAACACACACAAATATTTCAGACCCCCGAGGATTTCGCCCTTCCTCCTTTGCCTCAGCCCACTTAATTCTGAAGAAAGAAATCAGAACAGTCAAATAATGGTAAGACTTAATGGTTACGTCTCTTTAATAGAATTAGGCCCAGGTTTGACAAGCTGCATTTCTTCAAGTTTTAGACTGTCGTATACTGGTTTCATTTAGCTGAGGTTCAGGGTACTGAGCAAAGTCAAGGTGAACGTCTGGCAAAAACCCTGGAAACACTCCAGGGAGAAAGCAGAGGATGTTGGCCACCCAAATAACTAAGGAAACAGCATCGTAGAGCCTGGCTTCTTCACTGCCTTTCCCAGGTCCGTGCTCTCTGTGGTAATCAGTTTAATTCTAGTCCTATCTGTCCATGGAATAAAACCAAAAGAAATAGAAACTCAACTCTTATCTCTTTTCATCTTGAATCTAATCAGAAAAATAAGAAAAGTTTCTCAGCTCTCTTCTCAAAGATATCTTAAAATGTAGCTAAAAAAAAAATACCTGAGTGTTTCTAAAAATCCTATTATCATTAAGAAATAATTTTTAGGCCCAGAAATTTTGCCTAAAGAACTTCTTTCCCTGGAATTCTGAAAGAGCAAAATAAATATTCATTGTGTATATTCAAATGCAAAGGGTTATTTATAAAAACAGTTTACAGATAAAAACAACGAATATTCAGGAAGTGTAAACGATTTGCTCTGGCATAAACTAAGTTAATAGAAGAGCAAGATGATCTCTACGCTCACTATCTCACTTTCTTGCTAAGCATGTATGCACAATTCTTCAGTAAGAGTACTTATCATATCCACTACCAAGAACCAGGAAGGATGCAAACCCAAAAAAGTTATAATTCCTGCTCCCAAGGACAATATTATTAGATACTTTATACAACACAATACTGAAAATCATTATTTACCAGATATTCACTAAATGGGAGAAACTGGGTCAATGTCACAGTCACAGACATTGATATGAATCATCCTCTTGATATGAAAGTTATTTTTCTCAATTTACAGATAGATAAACAAATTAGGATACAAAATGGTAATGCAATTGTCTCAAATCATACCATGCATCAAAAACTCAAACCTACATCCGCCTGAAGCCAAGATCGTAGCTCTTAACTACGTCATAGGCTATGTTACAACTGAAACGTAACATTTACCCCAAGAGACGATGGAACATACGTTAGCTAAATGTCAAAGAAATGCCCAAACACAAGATTTATTACCTCCGCAATAATGTAACATAGGAACCTATAAAATTTCATTTCATAACTGGGTTAGCTATGGAAGGATATTGAATGAGAGGTTTCATTTAAGAGTGGGTCTACCAAATTGCTTAGTAGGAAGTTAAACCAAACGATATCTCAGGCTTCCTTCTGTCCTGTGACTTTCGGGAGAAACAATAACCACCAAAAAACTCTACCACCTACAACAGCAGTCTCCTTCTGTGTTTTCAAATGAGCTAAAAAGAGGTGAATACATTACGAATAAAACAGCTATGCAATATCCTTGGGAGAATAGCACAGGTTGTGCAGCTTTACGGTAGAGCCAAGGACGTGTTGCAAGGTCTTTCAGCATAAACCCTGGTACTGAAACTTAGACAGAGGGGTGTGTGTGTGTGTGTGTGTGTGTGTGTGCAGTGAATCAGCTCGCGTGGTGGGAGGCGCCCACCGCAGATGGTGAAAAATATGCTTCTGTTGAAAGACGCCGGGGATGGTTGGCATGCCGAAAGAGACAAGTGTCTCCTTAGAAGAACTGTAGAACAAATTGCTTGCCGACCTATTCAGGCTTGGTTCTCTGACTGCCCGTGGGGGTCATACAAATAGTAGAGCCACGGCAGCCCCTGGGCTTCTCTACGTCCCAAGAAAGAGCCCCAGTGAAGAGGCAGCATTTGAGAAAATGTTTCAGGGTTCAAGATGTTTTCATGTTCTATGAAACTTGCTTTAGGAGTGCTGCCTTTGTTCACACCCCAGGACCCTGCAGCGCCCTCTCTACTCTCTCTACCTGTTCTTCCCAATAAAAACCATTCTTTTTGTATCAACTTTTAAATTTCTCTCTTCCCCGTTGAATGTGTTCATGTCGGGGAGCATGACTAACTTCGCAACAAAATCCCAAGGGCCCGACACAGTGAGAGGGTCATAGTAGGCTCTCAAAATATTTTTTCCAGCATTCCGTGGACTATCATCAGGGGTCCTCACAGGGGGCCAGTTCACTGTCCCTCAGACCATTGCAGGGCCGGACTGTGGGCCCCAGGACGAGTCAGCTGATAAGCAGGACAGGCAGCAGCAGCAAAAACACCCGGCGGGCTGGATAAATGTCCTCAGCGGGCTGCATGTGGCCCGCGGGCTGTAGTTTGAGGACGCCTGTATTAGATACTGTCAGATAATCTAGAAAGGCAAAGCCTAGAGTGGTCCCCACGAGGCTGCTTGAACAAGATTGTTCATTCACTCACTCAACCAATATCGCTGAGTCTATCTGTGTCAGGCGCTGCTCTCAGTGACAGGCATGCGTCAATGGCTAGAATGGGACAAATTCCCATCCTCTTGGCATTTGCATGTTAGCATAATTACATTTGAAAAAGAAATTAAAAAACCCAGGTATTTCAGTACAAAAATCATTTCGTTTGCAGCTTACATAACATTGCTGAGGATCTCACAGCTTTTCTGTCTCAACCGGGTGGGTACTGTCTCCGTAAAACCAGAGGAGTTTTAACCTGCAAAACATAATGGAAATCCACTGTCGGAGATGTCAGAGCTAGCCGTGGGCTACTCCACGTCCATCCTACGGTAGAAGCTTCTTGATAGCTTGAGCGTGAATACATGTGCCCTATTGTTTCTTGCCATCCATCAGGGTTCTGAAGGTAACAGGTACTGCGTCCTGTTAAGAAGAGAGACGTCTAGAGTGTGGTCATGATCATTTAGTGAAGGGAGGTGGAACAAACGTGCACTGGACAGTTTACCTGCACTGAGTTGTAACCGGCATTCCATCCCTTACCTCATTTAATCTTTACAATAAACAAACAACTATCCAAGTCACATGCCCCCCGTTTGCTTCCTACCAAATGGGGAAACAGGGCAAGAGGTAGAGCTATAGTTTCACATATCTAGAGGGAGCTTAGAGCTTTTCCCGTGGTCCTAAATCACTAACTTCCTAACAAGTTTATAGACTGACTTAACAAGCGAGTCAATGGTCTCACTAGATGCTGAGAAATTTTGTTGTTCATAACCCTGTGCCAAAAAAGAAATGGAAAATCATTAGACCAGAGAGAATGGCCGTCTACGTTCTGTTCAGCCGAGGGAGACTTTGTAGAAAAGATGGGAACTGGCTATATTGATGCTATTTAAAGAAATCCTGGCTTCTAAAATTCTTCGCTCCCTGTCTTAATAGCTTCTTTTTTTTTTCCTGTCCTCCAAGTCAAAACTTTTCTCCAGCTGAAAATACAGCTGCCTCATAGAAACACCGCACGATAAAAATTAATAACAATAAATCCCAGAGGAATCAGACTAGGGGTGATAAGGCTGCTTTATGTCTTCCCATAAATGGGACCTTCCTTTGGGCCTCCCTGGCCAAGTGCTAGAGACCGGGGGGACCCTGGGACATGTAGGAGAGAGACGGGATGGTGGGAAGGAGCCAAGAGAAGAGCAAGCAAAGGGAATTTTAACAAGAAGAACGGTCTCCAGGTGGGGCTGGTCTAAGGGGAAGTGGAAGGTCAGCGGACGGCCTTTCCCACGACCCTCTGCCTCCTCTATGCTGGGTCCCCGACCTTCCCTTCATCCTCCCTCTGCCCTCCCCACCACCTGAGTCAACAAATGCTCCAAATCTGGAGTTAATTTTGTGTATACAGTGGAGCCTCATGTTGCACAAATGTGACTTATATTTCTGACTTCAGAACCTATCCTTGCTGCTAATTTTTTTTTTTTTTTGGATCCCCAACCACAAACAAGTCTATCAGCCTGTATTTAGGTCACAGCCACTTGAAAGGAAAACCCGGGTGGACTGCCCCCTACAGGCAAGTTTGAGAGTGGACACTGTCTTTTGTCCTCTGACGATTTCAATCACTTCCAAGGCAGAAGCTGCCCAAGGCAGAAGCTGCCCAAGGCCAGACCTCAGTGTTCTTCCTATTCCATTTTGATCTAGATCACTGGTAACCAAGTTTCAATATGCTTAATAATTAATGAACGGCAAAATACCTCAAATCATTTACACTATACGTCAGGATGACTGAAAGGCTTTTAAGCAAAATTTTGTGTTTGAAAAATTTTCACCTCGTTTGGACTTTTGAAAGTGCCCAGTGGCAAACAGCCACCTCCACTAACATACACTTTTCCAGGCATATAGCTTTTGAAATATTCTCTAAGGAGTCTTTCACCACCAGAGACAAGAATAATTCTTCTCCACACATCCAATCTCATCTGCCCCATATCTTATTCCATTGGGAATAGCTTATTCCCCTGCTGAATCACGGACGTTTAGCTGAGTTAAATGTTTATGGTTCCCGCACCTGAACAGCATCTACACTTCACATAAGACTTCAGTGCTTAAGCCCAAGGGATTAAATCACTTTGGGAAATTCTAAGCACTTGGGCAGATCAGGAAGGGAAATGTTTGGGTGAGGGAGTGGAGAGAGGCTTACGGGGAGCCTCTTCCTCCACTGCCGGTGAGTGACAGTATCAGTGGGGCATTTTCTTGGCTTTATCTTTGGTGGAATAAGTGAAAGGGACAGAGTCAGTGAAGGGACTTGGGAACCATGCAGCAGTCTTTGGAGGAGACCTCGTTGAAATTGCTATCACCTCAGCCCTCCACTTGTCGAAAGGAATAGAATAAAATCAGAAAATCCTGTAGCCAAACCTCTTCTGAGAGCTACCTCATGCACACAGAGAAGTAAACAGAAATTGCCGATCCCCAGGTGATTTAGCAGGGCTGGCACACGTAGGTCATTAGGAAAGTACTGAGACACCCAGAAATCAAGGAACATAAAATTCACACAGAAACAAATGAAGCCCTCCCAGCAGCATCAATAAGCCGGGCAAGGTGAAACTTGGATGGGTGAATCAGAGGGGACACTGCCAAGTGT
>CAUYQV010109071.1:0-14238 GCA_963574575.1 Galagoides demidoff
TCCGTGGTGTACATATACCACAATTTATTGATCCATTCATGGGTCAATGGGCATTTGGGCTTCTTCCATGACTTAGCAATTATGAATTGGGCTGCAATAAACATTCTGGTACATATATCTTTGTTGTAATGTGATTTTTGGTCTTCTGGCTATATACCAGAGGAATTGAAGGATCAAATGGAAGGTCTATTCATAGAGCCCTAAGTGATCTCCAAACCTTTCTAAAAGGAATGTATTAGTTTGCATTCCCACCAGCAGTGTAGAAGTGTTCCCTTTTCTTCACATTCATGCCAACATCTCTGGTTTTGGGATTTTGTGATGTGGGCTAAACTTACTGGGGTTAAGTGGTATCTCAAAGTGGTTTTGATTTGCATTTCTCTGATGATTAAGGATGATGAGCATTTTTTCATATGTCTGTAGGCCGTGCACTTGTCTTCTTCAGAGATGTTTCTCTTCAAGTCCCTTGCCCACCCTGAGATGGGATCGCTTGTTCTTTTCTTGCTAATACATTTGAGTTATCTGTGGATTCTGGTTATTAAACCTTTGCAAGAGACATAACTTGCAAATATGTTCTCCCATTCTGAGGGCTGTCTGCTTGCTTTACTTACTGTGTTTTTGGCTGTGCAGAAGCTTTTTAGCTTGATCAGATCCCAGTAATGTATTTTTGGTGTTGCTTCATTGCCCAGGGCATTTTCTTCATAAAATATTTGCCCAGGCTGATTTCTTCAAGTCTTTTCCTGGCACTTTCTTCTAGTATTTTTTCTAGAATACTTTCTAGTTTCATGTCTTAAGTTTAAATCTTTAATCCAATGAGAATCTACCTTAGTTAATAGTGAGAGGTGTGGGTCCAGTTTCAGTCTTCTACAGGTCACCAGGCAGTTCACCCAGTACCATTAGTTAAATAGGGAATTTTTTCCCTACTGAATGTTTTTAATTGGTTTATCGAATATCAAATAACGGTAAGTAGCTGGGTTCATCTCTTGGCTCTCTATTCTGTTCCATAAGTCTACCTCTCTGTTTTTGTGCCAATACCATGCAGTTTTGATCACTATCGATTTTTAATATAATCTGAGGTCTGGTAGCATGATTCCTCCTGCTTTGTTTTTACTTCTGAGTAATATCTTGGCTATTTGAGGTTTTTCTGATTCCATATATAACTAAGTATTATTTTTTAAAGATCTTTAAAGTATGATGGTGGAGCTTTAATAGGGATTGTATTAAAATTATATATTGCTTTGGGTAGTATTGACATTTTTAACAATGCTGATTCTTCCCAGCCATGAGTATGGTAGGTTTTTCCATTTGTTAACATCTTCATCTATTTCTTTTCTTAGAGTTTCATAGTTCTTTATTCAAAGATCTTTATAGAGATCTTTCCTGTCCTTTGTTAGGTAAACTCCAAAATATTTAATCTTATTTGGCAATACTGTGAAAGGAATAGAGTCCTTGACTGTTTTTTCAGCTTGACTATTGTTGGTATATATAAAGGCTACAAATTTATGAGTGTTGATTTTGTAATCTGAGACACTACTGTATTCCTTGATCACTTCTAAGAGTTTTGTAGTAGGATCACTGGTATTTTCCAGATATACAATAATATCATCTACAAGGAGTGAAAGTTTGATCTCCTATGACCCTATATGGATACCCTTGATCACCTTTTCTTGACTAATTGCAATGGCTAAGACTTCCATTACTATGTTGAAAAGCAGTGGAGACAATGGGCAACCTTGCCTGGCTCCTGATCTGAGTGGAAAGATTTCAATTTAACTCCATTCAATACGATATTAGCTGTGGGTTTGCTGTAGATGGCCTCTATCAGTTTAAGAAATGTCCCTTCTATACCAATTTTCTTAAGTGCTCTGATCATGAAAGGATGCTGGATATTATCAAAAGCTTTCTCTGCATCAATTGAGAGAATCATATGGCCTTTGTTTTTTATTTTGTTTATGTGATGAATTATATTTATAGACTTATGTATATTGAACCAGCCTTGAGACCCTGGGATGAAACCCACTTGGTCATGGTGTATAATTTGTTTGATGTGTTGCTAGATTCTGTTTGCTAGGATCTTGTTGAATATTTTGCATCAATATTCATGAGTGATATCTACCCAACACATTCTATGAAGCAAACATCACCTTGATCCCCAAACCAGGAAAGACCCAACAAGAAAAGAAAGTAATAGACCAATTCTTTGTCTATTATTTCCTCATCCCATAAAACACATTAAGACAAGCAAATGTCCATGAGGACAAGCTACAGGCTCAGTGTTCAAACGTGGAATCTCTGCTGCATGTCCCTGTTCTTCTCAGGGGCAAATTCCTAACAATAACCTATGGAATCTGGAGTTTTGTGGCTAGAGATTAAATAATTAACAATGATGGCTATGACATATGTTAATTGTCATCTTCTTTTGTGTTAAAGTTGAGAGAACGTCCATGTGAGAAAGTAATGAAAAGTGTCTTCTTTTCTTCCAGTCAAACTGGGACCACATGGTTGGTACTGAAACAGTGCAGACAGAAAACTTACCTAATTCCAAAGTTGGATATACAGTAGCACCTCTGTAAGCTGACCACCCAAGGGACTGTAACAAAGTGATCAACATACAGAGGTGGTCAACATAAGGAACTAGGCCCACTGTATCTTTACACATATGTGGTGCATGTCTGGTCTATGAAAACTATGTCAACTTGAGGTCCTCGGTGTAGGGAGGTCGTCAACTATGGAAGTTCTACAGAATTTAGAAATCTAGCGGTGCTTCCAATTGTGTAGGTAAAAATATATGGGCCATTTTTTGCCTTCATATTCTCTCTTGCCCATGGAAAGGGGAGTGACTTTTCTCATGGGAGAGATGGAAGGAAGAGGATTAACTGATGGGATGCAGCTTCTCCCTCTCTGTCTCTCTGTTATGCTTCCTAGAAGAAGCCCATCATCTCTGCAGCACCTTCTTTAGAGTTTCAATGGGGCAGGATGCCATGGAGATGTCTTGCAAGTCCTCAGAATGCTTGAAGCTGGGTCGGGGAGTTCAATTCCAGGTCATAGTCTGAACACACCCTCACGGCTAACAGAAAGGCAGGTGTCATTCTCCACTTTAAGCATGAGCCATATTCTTGGTGCTCTTTTGATCTCTGTCTGTCCTGCATCTCTTAATTGATTTCCACCTTGAGGAAGAGAAAAGGTTTATTATTTATTATTCTTTCCTCAAGTAATAGATCATATTTATTGATGTTTCATTTATTTGAATGTTATAAATTTCTATTGCTCATAAACATGAATGAATTACAATTCTGTGTTTCACAGTTTATTTTCTAACTATATACAAAATTATAATTTTCATCGTATTTATAGTTGCTTTAACTTTTCATTAATTAGATGCATTTGAGCATTAATAAAATCTCAAACAATGGTCATTGTTACTCAAGTAACAACAAACTCTATGAAATGCAGAAGAAATCAACTCGAATGAAATCTAAATTTTCTCAAGGAATTGGAAGTGATGCATGTAAATTGATCTTTTTGTGCATGTATTTTAATCATATTCATATCCAGGAAATCATAGTATTGCCAGATTTTTTTTTTAAATAGCTCTGAGTTTTTCAATCTTAAATATATTAGAGACTTTCATGTTTTCTTTGCTTTTCTAACACAACTTAGAATCATTAGCCTGGCATGTCTCCAAGTGGAAGAGACATTGGAAATTCAGTCAGACAATTGAAATTCTACAAAACACGTTAGTGACAGAATTTATCAGCATATACACCAGTATCAAAGGATCTTTAGTAGATGTTTGTTTGAGGGTGGTGCTGCCTATGGTTCAAAGGAGTAGAATGCCAGCCCCATATGCCAGAGGTGGTGGGTTCAAACCCAGCCCCAGCCAAAAAAAAAAAAGGATGTTTGTTTGATACACTAACGAATAAATCACCAGGAAGTAAACTGGTTTCTTCACCTGTAGCTATAAATTATAACTCTTCCTCAAAAATATATATTTAGGATAGACAGTTGGCTTTGTATACTTTTACCTTACTTACTATATTTTATTGTATGTAGTATATTATACTTTTCATTTAAACTGACCCTCCCCTCTACTCCCTCTAAAAATCAGGGGAAAGTGATAGAAAGAAGAATTTTCAGATTCCCTTGACTCCCTGTTGTATTTTTTGTCCTTCAAATTCAAAGGGATAACGTTATCTGTAGGCCAAGTGCTTTGAGTTCATTTTCCATTTATGAAAATTCAAGCATGCAGATATCCCCGTGCTCTCAGAAATGCAAGCTCAATTTAAGCTATGTCACTGAGGAACAAAGGCAATTAAATTAGCCTTCCCTGTTCTCCTCGATGCCTTTCTCCTGACCCTTCCACTTTACTGATAATTTGTCTCAAAAACCATGTCAGGAGAGCTCAAGATCAAACTCATATGCTACTCACCGTCATAAGACTCACTTTACCTCTGGAAGGAAAAGGCCTGCGTGAGACAGACTTCTCTTATTTACTTTCCCTGCTCATGAAAACTTTCCGGAATCTCTGCTGACACTGATGCTCTCCCACCTAAAACCAAAGTTCTAATTTCCACTTCAAATGTCATTGAGGTGACCTCCTCTATGGCAGCATAATGACTAAAACAAATACATGGGCCTAATATTTTCTTCAACTTGCTTTTGCTGGTTATTCTGGTCCCTCTTAGAATTTTATTTTAGTCCCTCTTAGAATTTTTGGTTTTCTCAAAATAAATTAATAGGCAAATGCACTGTGCAATTCCAGGACTCACATTTAACCATTTGGTGATTAACACAGATTCAGGGAAGACCTTGAATAAAAATACTTACTTAACTAGGATTTGGGAATTGAATTTAACCTTTATGATTAACATAATAGGATAAGAGTAGAAACGTGTGTGTATAATTTTAAAATCTGGAGTTGTAATCATGAATAATCTGAAAATTTTATTCTGAGTGTTTTATACCTGGAAGTGAACATGGTCCAGGCTCTCTGTGGACTGTCACATGGGCTGGGCATGGTTCTCGCCAGTTCACATCAAAGTACCTCACACAGATGAGCGTAAGTTGACTGATGGATTCACCAACATTTTCCCAGTGATTGACCTAGACATTTAGCCCTTCCGAAGTATTTTGATAAAATAGATTTATCCCTTTTCTCAGTTGTTTGAGAGCATATGCCTGCCTTATCTGGGAATCAATTATAAAATGCAGAAAATACAATCAAACTCAATAATACATGTCTATTAATCACAAAACTATCCAAGCGAACCTATCAATTAGATATGCACCGTGGCGTCATTCTGGTGAATTTATGAATGAAATATTGGTGGTTTTTATTATATAGTTCTGTGTGATTTTTTTCTTTTCTTTTTTTTTTTTTTAAAAAGAGGTAACAACAGAAAACCATAGTTAATGCTGAAAATCCTTATTCATACTATGGGGGAAATGTGAATAAAAGCGTAAGCACAGCTGTGAGTGGGATCAAGGAATGCTAAAATGCTTCATTGTCCCTTTTTTTTAAAACCTTTTTCCATCCAACCTGCGCAAAATAGCAAGATGAACTGTCAGCCTGGAGACACTGTCCTTCAGATGATAGCATAGTGGAAGCATCTGGTAAGTATATTAGAGCCCCATGGGGACTCGATTTGGGCACTGACACTTCAAGTCTTTGCACGGTTCTGTTAGAGGCTAAATGCTCAATGAAATTCACACAGGGATTCATGCGTGTCTTTACAAAGACCTAAATTAGTTGGGGAATGATGAAGCCAGAGCACAGAGTGCAGTAACAAATATTTCATGCCGTGGTAAGGGTGAGGACTGGCCTCTTCTGCAGCAGCTGGGCCTCTTCTCCCCTTCTTGCTCAGAGGGGCTATTCCGTGAGCGGGCGGGAAAAGAAGAGATCTCTGCTAAGTACACACAGGTGGAGGAGGAACAGAGCTAACCACCCCTGCCCTGTCTTCTGAAGAGGTTGTTCTTTCAGGCAGTAGTTTTAGCAATTCACTTCAATTTGGAAGAAATGACTTTTTGTTACTCGACCATCCCGTTCTCAGAAATACCTTTAGCTTGTCAATAGGAAAGGCCCATCTGGGGTTCAGTCAGTACAGAAAGGAGGTTTTTCAGTCACAGGAGATCCTTACTTTTCAATAGAGCTACTTTGCCCCGCTCCTTTCCTAGGTAATTCCCAGGCTCTCTCTTATAGCTGTATTGTCTGAAAACCATCGCTGTTAGTAATGGCACGAGGATTGTGATCTAAACCTCGACTGTAACCATTTCAAAGTGCTAAAGTTAGTGGTAATGCCACCTCAGTGACTAAAGGAATGCAGGTGAATTGACATGTTCTCTTGTTAATGGGGGAAGAAGAAAAAAAACAACTCTCCAACTTCAGGGAGAGTGGCAACAATGACTTTCAACAATGCTGAGAACAGCGGGGAGCTTTTTTGTACATATAAGTTGAAATAATCTTGTCTTGGTCACGTTGGGGATGAATTTCCTTTAAGAGTTGATGTGGGTCTTTATGCTGCCGGCTATAGGGCTCTGAAGAGGAATAAAATGCCTTTCTGGGAAACCTGGGGCCCTTTAGACAAAGGATATCAAATGGCCTGGGGTGTGAATATGACACATGTCCTGATATGTCGGAACAGAATCAGAATTTGACATGAACTTCCAAATGGCACTAATTCAGAAACTCACTTTTTAATCAACTTGGCTATTTCCATATGTCTATTTTTATAGTTCTTGTTGTCACTCTAAGATGAAGTCACTTTGCACAAGTGCTATTTTGGGATTTCATTTCTAGTCCTCCTATATACCATGTGCTTTTTGTCTTTTTAATTTCAATTATAATTCCCACTGGATATAAGAATAATAGCTAAGCCAGATTGGGTCTCATACACAATTGGAATTCAGAAGATGTTAATGGGTTGTTATGAATATATAATTCATATCATTTCTGTAATTAACTGTGACCTCGTCATTACTACAGTAGGTTATATGACTTAAATTAAAAAAAAATCAGCATTCTGGAGATATCAGACCTCTTGCAAGGATGGAACATATTCTTTAACTATTAAATGGATATTAGTCAACAGTGATGAAACTATTAATGAAGGGTAAAATATGGCATTAGCTAAAAAAGGGCAGGTAATTTCTTTTAACTTACACTTTCAGTTTTTAAATAATATTAAATGATATGCTACTATTACCTCCTGAGGGAAGGAAAAAGTACCCCTCCTCTTTTTTCAAAAGAGTATTAATTCTCAGAGAGTCACCTAACAATTGGGAGTTCTTTTACTTATGAAAAATCCCTTCTCATAATTTCTTGTGACTCTAATTCTGGAACAAGTCAACTTTTAAATTGCATTGTCAAGGGGGTAAATTTCTACACATATATTCAGGTGTGCATTAAGTTCAACAACCATTTGTTTAAATGAATAGTTTACTAGGGTGGTACCAACTCTTCAGTTTTAAAAATGTATAGAGGTGTACTTTCTCATTTTTATTTATGGGATCTTAGAAAAAATAATGGCTGCGGTATAGCTGTGCTTCAGATTTATAGGGCATGCATATATCTGTCAGAATGCAGAAGTCTTGCACAGTGTAGTATGTGCTTTGGGCATGTATCAAAAAGAATTTCCAACTTGTATATTGGCATGTGAAGGGAGGGTAGATTATCACTGATATTGAGATATTAATTATTCAGTTTTGCTGTCATGTGTTATGAATAATATATACGAGATACAACAGTAGAAAACAGCAGCTTCCATCAGCATGAAATGGCCTATAAACATATATTGGGATAGCAAGGGATTAGTCATCTAAGTAATTGGTCCAGATCTTAATATGAAGACTTCATCTTCATCAGAACTACCAGGGTGGGTCTGTGTTTTCACATGCTCTGGTGTTGGTCCAGCAGGTAATGTGAGATAAAGGCATATATGGCAAAGTGAATTAATTCTGTTGAGAAAGAGAGCTTAGAAAATACGTGAACTGTAACCTGCAGCAAACTAAGCTAGAGAAAAAGAAGTAGAGAACATTTATTTCATTGTTCATGTTTTTCTTCATTACGTCTTTCTTTTTCCTATTTTTCTTTCTTGTTCTCTTCCTTTTTCTCCTCTTTCCTTCTTTCTTCTTTTCTTTCTAATCCTTGTTTATTCTTTCTAATGCTCTTACTCTTAACCAAGAAATGTTTTCCAGTGTTTATTTGACACCCATGGGAACATATTATAATGATTACAATCTCAACTTCTGGGGAAATTCACATCTTGGTCCAAATGCAAGCTGTGAGATCCAAGAAAGATGTTCCATTAATGATTTCTTTACCTGAAAAAATGTAAATTTAATACCTAAAATAGTGATTTAACGAATTATTTAACTTTCTTCAGAATAAAACTAATTAAAATTATTGTTATTTTTATCAAAGATGTAACTTGGGTGCTATGAAAATTATGAGGATAAGATATTTCTTAAGAATAAGAACAAAAATGATGACTTGAGATTAAGAAATGTAGAATTAGATAAGAATGAATTCAAATTTATTAAAAGCCCATGTGTATATAATGAAATAAGCTATTATTTCTGCCTTGGCATACTGTCCTAAATGTAACACAGACAGGTAAGAACAAAGTTTTGGTTTCCTGGAAAGGTGGCAGTCAGCTGGTGCCGTCCTCAAACTCAGCTCTGGGGAAATTAAAGGCAGGAGGAAAACATGAACTGTAAGAACTAAGAAGTCAAATAAAAACAATAAAATACGAGTAACTAAGAACACAAGTATGATATCCAGGGTAGATAAAATAGTGTCTCAGATCAGTGTGTTTGGGAGAATCCTGGCTCCATTCTCAAAAAGAAAACTCAGGCAGCGCCTATGGCTCAAGGAGTAGGGTGCCGGCCCCATATACCAGGGGTGGCAGTTTCAGCCCGGCCCTGGCCAAAACTGCTAAAAAAAAAAAAAAAAAAAAAGAAGAAGAAAAAAGAAAAACCTCTGGAGCCTGCAGAAAGAATGGAGGTTGGAGAAAATGTCTTAGACTTAGTTCCTGTCTTGCCTTCTGACAGATGAGTTTCTCCAGGCCAAAACTCCAACTAGGTTGGAGTTACTCCAGTAACCTAGTGCCCTTAAGGTTTTGCCGCTGCATTAAAAAAAGTTGGCAGGGATGAGGCATTGAAGAAAACAGATGTGAAGGGAGAATCCCTGGGACATCACTGCTTGAGTCTGACCATAGAAAAAACTGACATGAAATGATAATTATCATACTGGCAAAGGGTGTTGGATTTAAAAAAGAAAGATATTTGACCTTGAAGCCTTACTCAAACCGTTTAACAGACCATATCTAATAACCCAAATCAGTGTGAGCCCAAGAGCAAGAACCAGATAATCTGAAGAGGGCAGACACCATGAAAGATATGGACAAATGACAACAGGGGCGGAATTATTAAATGAGGCAAATATCTTAAATAAGAAGATAAAGATATTAGCAAGAGCGAACAATTTGAAATTTTACATATGAAACTATAATGGGTTACATAAAAACAAAATCGGTAAAGGGTCATAATTATAAAGGTACAGTAAGGTAGAAATAATTGTTGTTCGTATGGTTTTTTATAGTTGACATGGAATATCAGGAACTCCTAGATGTCTAAAAGAAAAAACAGAATTTAAAATCTATAAGGAAGCCTAAGATGTAATTTCAAACCATAAATGTTAATAGCATTTTGTTATAGTAGAGATAAATAATCAAGGCTTACCACAAAGACCTAGTGATTAAAACAGTGCAGACTGGTTGAAGAATAGACAAATAGATGGAATTAATTACAGATTTTGAGACAGAACAGAACAGGAACAGCAACTACTGTAACCGTGCTACCATAAATCAAAACACTGATACAATGGAAGATGGGAAACTCTGTAAAACTTGTTTCACATTATGAAAAAAATTAGAACTGTATATTTATGTAACACCAGGTGGACTCCAACTAGATTAGTGATAGAAAAGTGAAAGGAAAAATGATAAAGAAAGATAAAGTAGAAGAAAATGTAGCAAATATCTCTGTCCTCAGGAGAAAAAAATGTATGTAAACTACTTATTGATAAGGTTTTAAAAAGGGGATTAATTGGCTGGGCACCTGTAGCTTAGCAGCTAGGGCGCCAGCCACATACATCAGAGCTGGCTGGTTCAAATCCAGCCCGGGCCTGCCAAACAACAATAACAACTACAACCAAAAAATAGCCCGGCTTTGTGGGGGGCACCTATAGTCCCAGCTGCGTGGGAGGCTGAGGCAAAGAATGGCTCAAGCCCAAGAGCTGGAGGTTGCTGTGAGCTGTGATGCCATAGTATTCTACGGAGGGCGATGAATAAGACTCTGTCTCTTAAAAAAAAAATGGGAGAGGGGAATTAATTGAATACATCACAATTAACAACTTCTGACACTGAAGTCACTATAGACAAAATTATTAGAAGGATGACAGAATGGGAGACAATATTTACATAGGCAACATTAGCAAGGAATGAATATTGAAAAAAAAAAACTACATAATAAAAGGAGGTCCTGAAAAATCAACAAGATTTGATTACAATGGCCAATTTCCAAGCAACAAATGAGCAAATTTTTGAACTGCAATTAACAAAAGAGAGAAATTGCTAATAAGCATATGAAGAGATGCACAAAGTCATTAGGCATCTGAGACGTGAGTGAAAGTAACAGTTAAGTATTAGGTTCTGAGTGGCACCTACTTTCAGCAACGCTTTTCAAAGCTGGATCATTCTCAGCAGATAGGTGGATGTTAGAATGTAACAAGTGTCAAGTGCTGTTGGGGTCACTGCAGACTGCAGGATCCACTCTGGATAGCAACCAGCCATACACACCTTACTTGTACACATATATTTTTGTCTTGGAATTTCTCCTCGTGGCAATACATAATGCAGGATGTCTTATACATATCCAAAATGGGTAATTTATTAAGAAGTTCAAGACACAGCATCATGAGGTAGAAAAATTATAGGCAGTCTGGGGTCCATCACTCATAAAGCAGATGAAGAAGTGTAGTGAATTCCAAATTCATATAGCAATTTGAAGCAAGGAGTAAACACACTTATAACAGCGTAGTTGGATCTTACAAATACAGCTTTGTATTGAAAACAAAAAAACAAAAGCAAGAAAAAAATAGGAGATACAAAGTACAATATCATTTATTTAAATTAAAAGCACACACACACATATCATCCATCTATTTTAAAATAAACAAATGTATAATAAAAGTCTTAGAACTGTTGTCTCTAGGTGGAATAGAAGGAAAAGTCTTAGAAATAGGGAATGTAAGAACAGAGGAAGGAAATAAGGAAGGAAGAGAGGGAGAGAGAGAGAAAGGGAGGGAGAAAAGAAGGAAGGAAGGAAGGGAAGGAGGAAGGAAAGAAGGAAGGGAGGGAAGGAGGAAGGAAAGAAGAAACGAAGGGAGGGAGGGAAGGAGGAAGGAAAGAAGGAGGGAAGGGAGGGAAGGAGGAAGGAAAGAAGTAAAGAAGGAAGCAAGGAAGGACAGGAAAGGGAGTAAAAGAGGAGAAGTGCAGGAGAGTAGATTTGAATGGACTGATGATGATGAAAGACTTTGAGTAGTATGATTAATTGAATCACCTGAATTTGAGGCTTTAAACAGGAGACCAATAATGTGGAGTAAAATATCTTTTCCTTCCCTGACAGATTCATACACACCCATATATATGTCTATTTTTTTCTAAATACATCCTGTAATTATACACAGATAACAAAGCAACTAGGAAAATTTAAAAAAAAAAAGAAAACAAAAGAAAAGAAAGAAAGAAAGAAAAGAAAAAGACAAAATGAAAAAATACATCATCCTGAAGTCCATGACTCAAAAACTTTGATATAATTTGTCTGGTGTACAGTAGCATACTGTCTGACCACCAGTATACTATCCACAGATCGATGTTCATTAAACCATTTATGCCGTAATTGATAGAAAAAGAAAGAGCGGTGTATTTATCCTGGCTTTTGAAAAAGATGGAGTAACAGAACTGGATTTATAGCTTTAGTTGTTTATTTAAAACAACTAAAAACATACATTTGAAAGTTTCTTGCATTCTCAGGGTAAATTTTATTCTCACTTAATGAAGAGGTATAATCTTTATAGACTGTATACAGTTGGATTTTATTTACTAAATTTCATTTTGAAATTTTACATCTAAATGCATAAAGGCTATCTGTAGTTTTTTGTAAAATCTTTTTTTCTAGTTTATCAGAACAAGGCTGACCCCAGAGAATGTGCTACAAAAGGTGCCCTCCTTTTTGATTTTCCGGAGGAGTTGTATGAAATTGGTTTTATGTCTTTCAATGTTTATAGAAATTACAAAGAAAGCCACATAGGTTTAGACTCTAGAGTTTACTTTCCTTTGTGAAAATGTTTAAACTAAAAATTAAGTTACCTTAACTGATTTAAGCTTGTTTATGTTATTTTTTTTTTCTTCGTGAGCTTTGGTAGTTTGTATCTTTAATAGAATTTTTCCAGTTCATCAGAGATGTTAAATTTGTAGCCACAAGTTGTCTGTAATATTCAATATTCTCTTATAGATCTTTTGGTATCTTTGGAATCTGTAGGTATAGTCCTTCTCTCATTTATGATGACAGTATTTATTATTCTCTCTCTCTCTCTTAAATTTCACGTTAATGTGAAGATACAAACGACCAGGTCACAATATTTGAATTTGTTAGGTAGAGTCCCTCTTGTCCTTATGACCCACACCCAAAAGATGTGCTATATACTCGTACATCATTCCCATTAAGTGGGAGCACCCCTCTTCTTGTTCCCCCTCCCTCATTCCTCCTTGCCCCAACATGAATCAAAATGAGTTTTTCTCCTACATGGATGTGAATTAGATTTTCTACTGGCTTCATATTACTATTGCATACTTGCTTTTCCATTCTTGTGATACTTAACTAAGAAGAATGTGTTTCAACTCCAACAATAACAAAAAAAGAGCAAATGATCTCTCTCTCTCTCTTTAATTGACCATTTTGATTCCATGTTCACCAATTTTTCCATCTTAAAAAAATTAGTTTTGGGCGGTGCCTGTGGTTCAAGGAGTAGGGTGCTGGCCCCATATGCTGGAGGTGGCAGGTTCAAACCCAGCCCCAGCCCAAAATTGCAAAATAATAATAATCAGTTTTTAATTTAATTTTGATTTTTTTTGTATTTTTTTGCTGATTCCTATTTCATGATCTGGAAAAAAACAATTTGAAAAATGACAATTTATCCATTTCTGTGTTTTGAAACATTGGTAAGAGTGAAGTATAATCTATGCCACCCTAGAGAAAAGTAGTGGGAATTCATATATCTGAGGAAGAATGTACATCTAGTATAATAGAAAAATCTCAAAAATAATTTTTGAATGGGTAAAGGTAATGGATACTTAAGAGAAGAAAATGTGTGGTTAGCAAATAACCACAAGAAAAAATCTGCAACATCCTTAGTTGTCAGGAAAATGCACAATGAGATAAGCCTACCCATGAGGGAATATTTTCATATAACACACACATCCTCCTCTATATTTTCAATTAGTTCCAGATTTCCTTTAATATCTCTAATATTGTAAATTCTATATTAATAGTCACTATGCCACATTTTTAAAATTAGATTCGCTGCTAGAATGGCTGAATGAAAAGGGTTGCCTGTACCATGTGTTGGTGAAGATAGAGAGAAACTGAAATTTTCATATACGTCTGGTAGGAATGTAAAATATTGCAACCTTCTTGGAGAAGAGATTTGCAGTTTCCTAAAATATTAAACATCTACATACCACAGTCATTTTACCCCAGGACAGTTGAAAGCATTTTCTTACACATAGATTACACATTCATGTTCAAAGCCTCTTTATTTTTAATAAGCAAAAACTGGAAACAGCCCAAATAACCACTAACATCTAGATAGATAAAGTTATATCAGCATAGCTATAAAATAAAATACTACTTGGTAATACAATGAATGAATTATTGACACACATAACAAAAGGGATAAATTTCAAAATCATTATATTGAGTAAAAGAAGTCTGTGAAAAACCAAGACCAAGCATGAAGTCGCCTTTATGAAAACCTGTAAAATACAAACTGATTTCTTATAGCTTAGAGGACACCTAGGGGTGTCACCTAGGGAGGGTGTCACAAAGGGAAGTGAGGAAACTTTGGGAGTTTCAAACAGGAAAATGTGAACTGATCATAGCTGAAAGGCCACCAGGGGCCAC
>CAUYQV010109075.1:0-12645 GCA_963574575.1 Galagoides demidoff
CCTGTGGTCCCAGCTACTTGGGAGGCGGAGGCAGGAGACTCCCTTGAGCCCAGGAGCTGGAGGTTGCTATGAGCTGTGATGCCATGGCACTCTACCCAGGGGGATAGCTTGAGGCTCCGTCTCAAAAAAAAAAAAAAAAAACTTTAACACATTAATCTGATGGCATGCTATCACTATGCACATGTTCTTGTGACACTACTAGTAATTACCCTGAAGCACAGGCAAATAAATGTAGATGGAGGACTCTCCCCAAAAAGCGAGTTTAAGGGATTACATATCGTCACTACTGAGGACAAAGCCACTGTCTGTGGACAGGGCCACTTCTTCCTTAACGCTGCTCAAACCACCCAAAGTCCCTTTCTCATAGGAATCATCAAACAACTTCTTGTTGTAATCATCATCTTCAAACAACTTTTCATCTGGGTCATCTTTCTTTCCATCTACATCTTCTTTTCTTTTGAGACAGAGCCTCAAGCTGTCACCCTGGGTAGAGTGCTATGGTATCACAGCTCACAGCAACCTCCAACTCCTGGGCTCAAGTGAGTCTCCTGCCTCCACCTTCCAAGTAGCTGGGACCATAGGCACCCGCCACAATGCCCAGCTATTTTTTGGTTGCAGCCGTCATTGTTGTTTGGCAGGCCCAGGCTGGATTCGAACCCACCAGCTCAGGTGTACGTGGCTGGCGCCTTAGCTGCTTGAGCCACAGGAGCTGAGCCTACATTTTCTTCATATTCCTTGTTAGCAGAATCTTCAAACAGCTTTTCATCTGCATCATCATCTTCCTCCTTTTCATCAGCATCTTCAAGCCCTTTTTCTTCTCCATCTTCTCCATCCTCCTTTTCATCAGCCTCATCATCAAACACTTTTTCATATGCATCTTCTCCCTTTTCATCTGAATCTTCTTCCAACTCTCTTTCGGAGCCTTTCTAACACTTTTTCAGAGCCATCAGTCTTTAAATTCAGAGTCCTCAGAATCACTCTGAAAACGATTTGGGTGAAAATGTTCTTGACAAATAAATAATTTTTTGAAAAAGAATTATATTTTTGTCAGAAGCTTTTCTTAAGCCAGTGCACACTTCCTTCCCACTTCTCCCAATCTGAGGAGAGGTCAGACTGTTTCACAGTCAATGCTTCTTTGGATATTGGGCAGAGAGAACAGAGAAGGGGAAGAATAGACTTAATATTATGGGCTGGGCTGCTGCCTGGGTCTACATGGGAATGGGAAGAAATCAGAGAAGATTGAAAGCAGAAACAGATTAAATAGGATTCATGCCCTGTGCACGCTATGACCTCTTTACTCCTTTGCTTTCCTTCTAATAGCATAACTATATCAGTTCTTTCAGAAAAATACAAAGAAGATGTGAATTTTCTTAAAGGCAATATTTTTCTTTGTTTTAGCAGGGAAAATATAGATATCAAATAATAAATAAATAAATTCTAAAATATCAGTATATTTAAATACTAGTATGCATTCAAGTTTTTTTTGTTTGTTTGTTTGGGGGTTGTTTTGCAGTTTTTGGCCGGGGCTGGGTTTGAACCCACTACCTCTGGCATAGGGGGCTGGCTCCCTACTCCTTTGAGCCACAGGCACCAGCCTCAAGTTTTTTTTAACTTAACCATAAGACTCTAAAAATTCAAGTAGTTATATTTAATACTAATGACCAGAAACAATAATTATAGAAGAAATATATCCCCAAAACTATATATTTCTCAGAAAAAGGACACTTTACAGGTGTATTCATTCATATTAGCATTCAATAGACAACCATCAATTAAGTAGACTTTTACAAGCATTTACATCATTTCTGTCATTTGACTAATATCAAATTATTAAAAACCTGAGGTATGCCACACCCTGGGCTGGACTTTAGAAAGACAATAGCTAACAAGGTCAGATACTTTCCTGGTCCTTCTAGAACTTACCATATCATGACAGGTATCAACCAAGTGTCCACACCAGAAATGGAAAATTGCCAGTAACAAGTGCAACAGCCAAGAGATAGATGGTGCTACTAGAGAACTATTTTTCTTAAACTAAAGAGTTTTGTTTTAAAAATTCATCTGCATGATAGGCAAATTCAGCATTGTTGAAGTCTAGCCTAAGGCAGAGAAAGCTCAAATCAAAAAACTAAAATTGGCTCGGCGCCTGTGGCTCAATCGGTTAAGGCGCCAGCCACATACACCTAAGGTGGCGGGTTCGAATCCCCAGCCCGGGCCCGCCAAACAACAATGATGGCTGCAACCAAAAAATAGCCGGGCGTTGTGGCGGGCGCCTGTGGTCCCAGCTGCTTGGGAGGTGGAGGCAGGAGACTCGCTTGAGCCCAGGAGTTGGAGGTTGCTATGAGCTGGGATGCCATGGCACTCTACCCAGGGGGATAGCTTGAGGCTCCGTCTCAAAAAAAAAAAAAAAAGAATAATGTGTTCCACCTCCATCCAGGTTATTACAAATGCTGTAAAATCTTCATTTTTTGATGGCTGAATAATAGTCCATAGTGTACATATATCACAGCTTACCAATCCATTCCTGGGTTGAAGGACATTTAGGCTGTTTCCACGTTTTAGCGATTATAAATTGGGCTGCGATAAACAGCCTAGTACAAGTGTCTTTATAGTAAAAGTTTTTTTTCTTCTGGATAGATGCCCAATAGTGGGACTGCAGGATCAAATGGGAGGTTGAGTTCTTTAAGGTTTCTCCATACTTCCTTCCAAAAAGGTTGTATTAGTTTGCAGACCCACTAGCAGTGCAAGAGCATTCCTTTCTCTCCACATTCACGGCAGCATCTACAGTTTTGAGATTTTGTGATATAGGCCATTCTCGCTGGGGTTAGATGATATTTCATGGTGGTTTTAATTTGCATTTGTCTAATAATTAGAGATGAAGAGCATTTTTTCATATAGTTAGTAGCCATTCACCTATTAGCTTTAGAGAAGATTCTGTTCATCTCTCTGCCCCATTGATGTATGGGGTTGTTGGGTTTTTTTCCTTGTAGATTAATTGAAGTTCTGCGTAGATTCTGGTTATTAGACTTTTGTTAGATTCAAAATATGCAAATATCCTTTCCCATTGAGTAGGTTGTCTATTTGCTCTCATTATCATCTCCTTTGCTGTACAGAAACTTCTCAGTTTCATAAGATTCCATTTGTTTAGTATTGCTGTTGTTGTTATTGCCATGGCAGTCTTCCTCATAAAGTCTTTCCCCAGGCCAATATCTTCCAGTGTTTTTCCAAATCTTTCTTTGAGGATTTTTATCATTTCATGCCTTAGATTTAAGTCTTTTATCCATCTTGAATCAATTTTTGTGAGTGGAGAAAGGTGCGGGCCCAGTTTCAGTCTTTTACATGTAGATATCCAATGGTGCTGGTGATAATAAATGGTGCTGGGAGAATTGGGTATCTACATGTAAAAGACTTTTGGTCATTGTGAATAGTGCTTTGGTGGCAACTGTTGGAGTCCGTTTTCAATTCTTTTAGGAATGGAATTGCTATGTCATATGGTAACTCTGTTTAACTTTTTGAGGAACTGCCAAACTGTTTTCCACAACAGCTGCACAATTTTACGCTCCCAACAGCAGTGTATGAGTGCAATGGACTGAATCTTTGTATCCTCTGAAAATTCATATGTTGAATTTTCCCTAACCCCTGATCTGATGGCATTAGGAGGTGTGTCTTTGAAAAATAATTAGGACATGAGGGTGGTGCCCTAATGAATGGGGTTAGTGCCCTTATAAAATAAATCCCACAGAGTTCTCCTGTCCTCTCTCCACCATGTGGGGATACAATGACCTCACCAGAATCTGTCCATGCTGCTACCCTTAATCTTGCTTGGACTTCCAGCTTCCAGAACTGTGAGAAATAAATTTCTGTTCTTTATAAGCCACCCAATCTATGTTTGTTTTAGCAGCCCCAACTGACTAAGACAACAAAAGTTTCCATCTTCCACATCCTTACCAATGCTTGTTACCCTCCCCCACCTTTTTAAAGTTAAGACCATTCTAGTGGGTATGAGGTGGTATCTCATTGTGGTTTTGATTTGCATTTATTTAATGGCCATTATTTTTTAGCATCTTTTCATATGCCTTTTGGCCATGATATCTCTATATTTTCTTTGGAGAAATGTATATTCAAAAAAAAAAGGAATTGTGTATTCAATTACCTTGCCCATTTTTAATTTTTTTTTTTTTTTTTGAGACGGAGCCTCAAGCTATCCCCCTGGGTAGAGTGCCATGGCGATACAGCTCATAGCAACCTCCAACTCTGGGCTCAAGCAAGTCTCCTGCCTCCGCCTCCCAAGTAGCTGGGACCACAGGCGCCCACCACAACGCCCGGCCATTTTTTTTTTTGGTTGCAGCCATCATTGTTGTTTGGCGGGTCCGGGCTGGGGATTCGAACCCGTCACCTTAGGTGTATGTGGCTGGCGCCTTAGCCGCTTGAGCCACAGGCGCCGAGCCCCCATTTTTAATTTTTTAAAAAATTTTTTGAGAGAGAATCTCACTATGTTGCCCTCAGTAGAATGCAATGGCATCATAGATCACAGCAACCTCAAACTTCTGAGCTCAAGTGAGTGTCTGGTCTCAGCCTCCCAAGTAGCTGGGACTACAGGTGCCCACCACAATGCCTGGCTATTTTTAGAGATGGAGGTCTCACTCTTGCTCAGGCTAGTCTCGAACTCCTGAGCTCAAGCAATCCACCCATCTTGGCCTCCCAGAGGCCTCCCTCAGCTTGCTAAGATTACAGACATGAGCCACTGCTCCTGGCCACCTTGCCCAGTTTTTTGTAGATTGTTTTTTTGTTGTTGTTGAGTTGTTAAAACTCTTTATATATTCTGGGTACTAAACCCTTATCAGATACATGATGTGCAAATAGTACCTTCCATTCTATAGGTTGTCTTCTCACTTTCCTGATAGCTTTTACTTTTCATAAAGTCCAATTTATCTATTTTTTCTTTTGTTGCTTGTGCTTTCAAATTTAAGAATCCATTGCCAAATCCAAAATCATGAAGATTTACTTCTGTGTTTTCTTCTGTTTTGTAGTGTTATTAATGATTCCTACCTTTAGGTCATTGATCCATTTTAACTTTTTTTTTTTTTTTTTGAGACAGAGTATCACTATGTTGCCCTTGGTAGAGTGCCATGGCATCATAGCTCACAGCAACCTCAAACTCTTGGGCTTAAGAGATTCTCTTGCCTCAGCCTCCTGAGTAGCTGGGACTACAGGCACCCTCCACAACACCCGGCTATTTTCTTGTTGCAGTTGTCATTGTTGTTTAGCTGGCCCAGGCTGGGTTTAAACCCACCACCCTTGGTACATGTGGCTGGTGCCGTAACCACTGTGCTATGGGCAACAAGCCCCATTTTAACTTTTATATGTGGAGTAAGGTAGGGGTCTAACGTTATTCTTTTGAACATGATGAAGCTCTACCTTTTGATGGGAGGTTAGCATGCCCTTCCAGAGAGGTCAGGGATTGTTAGGGGCCATCTCTGAAGATAGTCCACTACAGTGAGACTTGGTTAAATAATATGTTGGCTGTGAGGGGCTGGAGAGAGGAAGGGTGGGGAGAAGGCAACCAAGTTATGGCCACATTTCTATATTGAGCCACTGGGTAGCTGGGGATGACTGAAAAGAGCAAGCCTGAGGAAAAGGGGAGAACTCAGTCATGAACATGTTGAGTTTGAGCCCCCTTAGGTATTCAGGCACCCAGAGCACTGGGAATCAAATAAATGATAAACAGGCTTTGCATCTGTAGCTCAACAGCTAGGGCGCCAGCCACATACACTGAGGCTGGCAGGTTCCAACCCAGCTCAGGCCTGCCAAACAAAAATGACGACTACAAAATAAAACAAAACAAAACCCAGCAGTGTGTTGTGGTGGGTGCTTATAGTCCCAGCTACTTGGAAGGCTGAGGCAAGAGAATTGCTTAAGCCCAAGAGTTTAAGGTTGCTAAGAGCTGTGACACCACGGCACTCTACTGAGTGACATAGTGAGACTCTGTCTCAAAAAAAAAAAAAAAAAAGATAAGCAAAATATGGAAGGGTACTGGTGTTTATTCAACAAATATTTATGGGATACTTCATACTGATATTAGCTAGCATGTGGTGCTAATCATGGACCATGCACCTGGCATTTTTTACAAACTTGAACTATGTCCAGGTGAGGTGGCTCATACCTATAATCCCACCACTCTGGGAGGCCAAGGCAGGTGAATCGCCTGAGCTCAGGGGTTTAAGACCAACATAAGCAACAATGAGACACCATGTCTACTAAAAAAAAAAAAAAAACCTAGCTGGGCATTGTGGCAGGTGCCTGTATTCCCAGCTACTCAGGGAGGCTGAGGCAAGAGGATCACTTAAGCCTTAGAGTTTGAGGTTGCTGTGAGCTATGCCACGACACTCTGCTCAGGGCGACAGAGTGAGACTCTGTCTCAAAAAAATAAAAATAAATAAAAATAAACACTTGAGCTATAATGTCCATACTGTAGAAGGCACAAATCTTAAAGTGTACATTTCATTGTGTTTTCTACAGTGCCTCACAGATAAAACTATAGAACATTTCCAGCCCTCAGAGAGCTCCCTTGTAGGCAGATTATATTTCATTTTCACAATGACCCTATGAGGTAGATATTACTATTATTATCCCCGTTTTTCAGATGAGGAAACAGACCGAGAGGGGAAACTACTTTCCCAAGACCACGTGGGTAGAATCTGGCTTCTAATTCAGGTCTGGATGTCTAACTTTCCATATCTCTGAGATTTCTCCCTAAGGGCAGTCTCTGGACTTCCAGACCCTCTGTGACCAAACTGAGGAATACCCTTCCTCCCCAGGGAGGGACTCAGCTGGGACTGGACTCAGGCCTTTGGGGTCCTTGAGAGTAGGAGCTGGGTGGTTCAGCTTCAGCTGAAGGACAGAACGGCCCATTAATGTCCCTGAAGGGAGTGCAGGACCAAGGAGGATATGTATTCAGGATGAGGAATGAGGAATGAGATGAGACCTTCCCTGTCCCCACTGGTCAGAAAGTGGCTGCCTATGGGTGGAGCCAGCAGAGGATAAACAGTAGGCAGGCACTTGACCCAACTGGAGCCATTTCCTAGAAGCAGGCCTGGGGGAAGGTCAGCTTTCCCTGGGCCTGATGGGGGCAGAGGAGGGAGCCACGCCTGTCAGACTACTTTAGGCCATGCTTCCTGAGCATCCTTTCACTGGCAGGGAGGGAATGTATCCTGAGCCTCCCTAGGGAGGACAGATGGGCTCCTTGTCTGCCCTAGGCACCCCTCTGGCCTCTGCTCCAGCTAAAATCAGTTTCCTGGTTTTCTAACTTGTCAAGCCTCTACCTGCCTCAGGGCCTTTGCACTCAATGTTCCCTCCATCTGGAACCTTCTGCCTCCTGTACTTTCCATGCCTAACATCTTATCATGTCTCCTGGCTCAAATGTCACCTCTTTAAGAAGGCTCTTCTCTAGACAAATTGCCCTATTTAAATGCTCCCCCACCAGCCAGCTCAATGAAGCCAGGTGGCTTGGATTTGAATCTTACCTCTGCTGCTTATTAGCTGTGTGACACTGGGCAAGGTATTTAACCTTTCTGTGCCACAGTTTCCTCAGCTGTAAATTGGGCTGATGATAATAGCACCTACCTCATAAAGTTGTAGTAAGGATTACATTTTTGTTTGTTTGTTTATTTTTAAGACAGAGCCTCAAGCTGTCCCCCTGAGTAGAGTGTTGTGGCATCACAGCTCACAGCAACCTTGAGTCCAACTCCTGGGCTCAAGCAAGTCTCCTGCCTCAGCCTCCCAAGTAGCTGGGACCACAGGTGCCCGCCATAACACCCAGCTATTTTTTGGTTGCAGCTTTCATTGTTGTTTGGCGGTCCGGGCTGGATTTGAACCCGCCACCTTAGGTGTATGTGGCTGGCGCCTTAGCCGCTTGAGCCACAGGTGCCAAGCCTGTTTGTTTTTTGAGACAGGGTCTTGTACTGTTGTTTGGGCTAGGATGTGATGGAATGATCACAGCTCACTGCAACCTCCAACTCCCAGGCTCAGGTAATCTGCCTGCTTCAGTCACCCCAGGGACTACAGGAACCAGCCACCATGCCTAATGAATTTTTTCTAATTTTTTTAGAGATGAGAATTCTCACTGTGTTGCCCAGTCTAGTCTCAAACTCCTGGCCTCAAGCCATCTTCCCACCTTAGCCTCCCTGAGTACCGGGATTACAGAGGTGAGCCACTGTGCCTGTCAAGGAATAAATTATTTAACATGTATTAGCAATGCCTGGTCCCTAGTAGATACCTTATAAATATTTGCTTTTATTCATGTTGCACTTATCCCATTCACAAATCATCCTGGTTATTGACTTTACTTGGTTTTTCCATTTCTCCCATCAGAATATGTGCCCCCCAAAATAGTGGTTTTGTTTGTTTTGTTCACTGCTGTATCTGCAGTGCTAGACCAGTGCCTATTACACAGTAATAAACATTGGTTGAATAATCAAATGAATGAATACCAGATTCCTACACGGTTCTGCTTGCAGTGCCCCAAACATGCCGTGCTTGCCGTCGTTTCCTGGCCTTTGCTTTTGCCGTTCCCTCTGCCCAGAGCTATTTTCCAGAGAGACGGAGGGGAACAATGGAGAAAGACCACCCTGCAGCTGCACAGATCTCTCACTGGTCCTCTTCTTTTTACTTTTTTTATTTTTTTGAGATAGTCTCACTTGGTCTACCAGTTACTCACTTGGTAGAGTGCTGTGGCATCTTAGCTCACAGCAAGCTCAAACTCTTGGGTTCAAGTGATCCTCTTGCCTCAGCCTTCCAAGCAGCTGAGACTACGGGCAGACACCACAATGCCTGGCTATTTTTTTTAGAGATGGGGAGGTCTTGCTCTGGCTCAGGCTGGTCTTGAACCTGTGCGCTCAGGCTATCCACCTGCCTTGGCTGCCCAAGTGCAGGGATTACAGGCATGAGTCACTGTGCCAGGCCTACACTGGTCCTCTTCTCACTGCTGCCAGGACGAGATACCCAAAGGAGAGCCAGCGAGCAAGAATGCAGCCTCTCCAGAACTAGAATCACCCTCTGCCACCTCTTCTTCTGCAACTGGGAAAACTAGGGGCCAGAAAGGGAAAAGGACTCGGCCAAGGTCCCACGAGTCTAGGGTAATGCTCATCCCTCTAGATCCCACATGTTTCTCCTGGAGGTTGTTTCCAGTGTCTGCAGGATCTGCCTCCCGGGGGGTCCTGCCTGTGGACTGCTACCTTCCTTTCTGCCCCTCAGGAGGGGCCAGGGCAACCCACACTAGGGAACAGACATGCTTTTGACTTACCTGGGTTGTAATCCTGGCGCTTCTGTGTATTAGGCATGTGACCTTGGGCTCTCCCTAAGATGAGAAGACAGAAACCTAACCCTCTCCTTCCAAGTTGCTGGGAAGATTTATAATAAAAGTTCTCACGAGGCTGAGTACAGTGGTTCACACCTGTAATCGCAGCACTTTGAGAGGCTGGAGTGGGAAGATCACTTGAGGCCAAAAGTCCAACACCAACCTGGACAGCATAGTGAGACACTGTTTCTACTAAAAAAGAAAAAAAAAAAGTTCTCATGCATTGAGCACTTATTCTCAATTACCCTATGGGGCAGGTATGGCATTTTATCTTTGTCAAGGAAACTGAAGCTCAGAATAGGAAAAAGACTTGTCCAAAGTCACAGAGCCAGCCAGAAATAGAGTAAGAATTCAAATCTAGCAGGCTGACTTCAGAGCTCACATGCTTAGCCATCTGTTATAGCACTAGGTATACAGTAGGCATTCAGTAGATGTTAGCTATCTGCAACCCTCTAACTGAGGCCCTAGGAAGGAAGACCTTGCTTTCCTGTTGGTACCATTTTCCAGGACAAACCACGTGGTTTGTTTATTTCCTCCCTTGCAATCTGCTTGGAGATGCAAGGCCTTTCGGCAGCCTCTCTCTGAGGGATTTTCGGATTATTCCCACTTTGATTAGTTCCAGTTTCTTCTGCAGAAGCAGGAATTATTTGGGGACTTAATGGCTCCCTCTTGCTGCCTGTGACCCCTGCCCAGTTGCAAACTACCTCTCCCTTCACCCACACGGTTCATGAGCTGCATTCCGCCCCCTGTAGCCCTCAGCTTCCTCTGAAGTCCAACACTTGCTCCCCTGCTTCCCCCAGAGCTACTCTGCCTTCTCATTATTTTGTAGGGGTGGCAGATGTGACCTGTTTCCTAATCCTTGGCCCCCAACTTTGCCTCAGAACAATGACCCTCCCTCTGATTTCACGAATTTCTCAAACCTAAGCAAAACCTTACCCACCATTTGGATGCAAATCTGTTTGGCTGACTTTGCCACTCCCTGTTCTTGTGGGAACACAGTCCACAGTGCCGTTCAGCCTGGGGAGGGAGTGGTTAAAAATTCCCAAGGATAGATTTTACATCCTGGGTATTTTACCATAATTAAAATTCCCAAGGGGATACGGGGGGTGCAGGACACCTCCCTGCCTCTGCCACCATGTTATGTCACAGTGTGTGGGGCTAACGTCACAAGCATGAGGCGTGGGTTCTGCAGTTGCTGTCACTTCTCTCTGCTCCTGGCTCTCCTTCCCAGCTCTGTGCTCTGCCTTTGCCAGGGCCGCCTGCAGGCCTTCCATGCTTTTTAAAAATAACTCTAGAGTCTCTCACTGAGGTTGGGGGCTGCTTCCTTGGTGTCCCGGGCTGTATGTTAATCCTTCAAATGCAAGGCTTCCCGAAGCTTGGACTCTGGGCTGGACTGGGGACCTGGTCACCAGTGTCTGGCTGAAGTGGTTCAGATGCTGACGTGCTGTTCTAGAACCTATGCTAAGGGCAAGTGGATCCTCCCAGAACCCACCAAGTTATTCATTCATTTAGACATTCAACAAGAATCTATTAGTGCCTACTGGCTGCAAAGCACACACTTCTGAATGGCCTCCAATGATTTCCCATTTGCTTCTGAGTTATCTCCCTGCTTCTCTTTGACTTTTTACTTCCTTCTCTAAAATAGAGGGGTTTTTTTTTGTTGTTGTTTGTTTCTTTTTGTTTGTTTGAGCCTGACAGCCTACTCACAGAAGCCTCAAAACTCCTGGGTTCAGGTGATTCTCCTGTCTCAGCCTCCTGAGTAGCTGGGACTACAGGTGCCCATTACAACACTCAGCTAATTTTTCTATATTTTAGTAAAGACAAGGTCTTACTCTTGTTCAGGCTGGTCTCCAACTCCTGAGCTCAAGCATCCCAGAGAGGTAGATTTATAGGTGTGAGCCAGTGTGCCTGGCCAAAAGTAGAGGTTCTTAAACTGGGGTGGCTGATCAGTCCTAGAAGCAAACAGATGGTATGCTCAAATTCTTATTATTATTTTTAATAACTGACAAGATCAGATAAGGTATGCTCAAATTATGTAGATGTGGGCAGGGTATAGGGGAATTAGAAGGGCTAGTTACAATGGGAGAGCTCTTACCTTCTTCAGCCTGGTAGACTGAGGGAAGGGACCAGTGCCTGCTAGCTGGAAAGAGTTGTGTAGTGAGAATCACCTTAAGAGAAGCTGTGACCTCCTTTTTTTTTTTTTTTTGATAGAGTCTTACTATATCACCCTCTGTAGAGTGCTATGCTGTAACAGCTCACAGCAACGTCCAACTCCTGGGCGATTCTCTTGCCTCAGCCTCAGAGAAGCTGGGACTATAGGTGCCCACCACAATGCCCAACTATTTTTTTGTTGCAGTTTGGCCAGGGCTGGGTTCAAACCTGCCACCCTCGGTATATGGGGCTGGTGTCCTACCCACTGAGTCACAGGCACTGCCCAAGCTGTGACCTTCTGTTGAGGGATACAGCCAGCCTGAGGTGCCCCACAGGAGGGAGAGGAATTAATATCCTGACTCATTACATCTTCTCCCTCCCATCTCCTCCTGGGGGCGCTCCCTTGGCCAAACCTAGTTAGAAGCCAGAGGTTGAGGAGGATTGTGGAGTCTGAACAGGGCAATCTCTTTGGGCACAGAGCAAGGTGCAAAGCATGGAGAGGGTTGCTCTAGAGGGGCAGGTGGAGAAAACCTAACCTAATAGCAGTAGTAATAGTAAGTGCTATGATAAATGCTCGATAAATGTTAGCTATTATTAGTAATAGTGCTCATACTAGTTATTTACTTTTGCATAACAAATGTCTCCAAAACTTAACGGTTGGGTTAGTACTGTGGTGTCATTATAGCTCACAGTAACCTCAAACTCTTGGGCTTAAGCAATCCTTTTGCCTCAGCCACCTGAGTACCTGGGACTACAGGTGCCCACCACAACTCTTAGTTGAGACAGGTCTCACTCTTATCAGGCTGGCCTCAAACTCCTGAGCTCAGTCAATCCACCTGCCTTGGCCTCCCAGAGTGCTAGGATTACAGGTGTGAGCTGCTGCACTTGGCCAACTTAATGGCTTTAAAAAATAGTTTATTGGCTCGGCGCCTGTGGCTCAATCGGCTAAGGCATCAGCCACATACACCTAAGGTGGCAGGTTCGTATCCCCAGCCCCCGCCCGCCAAACAACAATGATGGCTGCAACCAAAAAATGGCCGGGCGTTGTGGCGGGCGCCTGTGGTCCCAGCTCCTTGGGAGGCGGAGGCAGGAGACTCGCTTGAGCCCAGGAGTTGGAGGTTGCTATGAGCTGTGATGCC
>CAUYQV010109076.1:0-39047 GCA_963574575.1 Galagoides demidoff
GCAGCCAGCTTTTTACAGAAGCTCCCATCCAGAAGGAGGCTGAAAGGACAGAAGTTTAGCTAATTAGCTGATGGTTTGGAGCAGAGCCAAGAGAGAAGATTGAGGAGCACACTTCAACCTTCCTGAGGCGAGCTGTGACCCCCAAAGAGACTTACTTGCCCATGCAATGTTTTTAAGACGTGCCACCTTTAGGCAGTGATTAAGTCATAAGGGCAGAACCCTAGTGCATTGCAGAGCATTCAGCCTTTTTCCTTCCTACCATGTGAATGGTCAAACCCCTGTCCTGGGAACAGAGATCAACCTTCTACAGACACTGAACCTGCTGGCACCCAGTCTTGAATTGTCCAGCTCCAAACTGTGAGAAAATAAATTTCTGTTCTTTATGAATTACCCCGTCTCAGATATTTTGTTCTAGCAGCACAAACAGACTAAGACAGTCTCCTGTGTCCCTTCCTGGCCCCACATGTCTCTTCCCATTGGCCCCACTGTTTATCAGGCTCCCTTTGGTCTGTAACTCATGACACCTTGCATTGATTTGCTAGAGCTGTCGCAACAAAGTACTAAGACTAGGAGGTTAAACAACAGAAATTCATTTTCTCATGGTTATGGAGGTAGCAAATCAAGATCAAGATGTGCTATGAACCAAATAGTGCTCTCACTCTCTCTCTGTTCATATGTTGAAGACCTAACCCCCAATGTGATGGTGTTTAAAGATGGGTGTTTGAGAGACCATTAGGTTTGTATGAGGTAATAGGGTAGAGCTTTCATGTTGGGATTAGTGTCCTTATGAGAAGAGAAAGAGAGAGGTACTAGAGCTTTTTCTTCACTATATGAGGACACAGGCAGAACATGGTGGTCTGCAAACCAGAAAGGGAAAATTCACTGAGGAACTGAATCTGCTAGGCCCTTGATCTAGGACTTTCCAGCCTCCTGAACTGTGAGAAATAAATTTATTTTGGATAAAGCACCCAATCTATGCTATTTTGCTATGAAAACCTGAGCTGACTAATACCAGATATCACCAAGGTTGTTTTCTTCTAAGAGCCTCTCCCCTTGGCTTGTGGATGATCATCCTCTTCCAGTGTCTTCCCTCTGTGCATGTCTATGTCCTTCCTAATTCATTTTCTTCTACTAACAGTACTCACATTGAATCCGGACCCACCCTAATGACCTCATTTTACCCCCTATTCAAAAACAGTCACATTCTGGGGTACAGGGTTACAGAACTTATTCAACAATTCAGACCATATCATAGTTTAAGGTCCTTTACTTCAGAGGGACCAGGCCTATCTACTTTTTACATTACTTACTGGATATTGTGCAAGAAGAATAAAAACACTTCCAAGTTGGATATACATGTCAATCAATTTCAAGATACATCCCCATTCTGGAAATGTGAAATGTAAAACAAAAAACAATTGTCATAGAAGAAATATAATAGATAACTTTGAAAACTAAAGCAAAATGTCTACAAGATTTAAATAACTGAATTTCTAATGGCCAAAATCATGGTCCATGAAGGAAATTTGGATAGAATGGTGCCCCCTGGGTGATCCATTTAAATCAATTCCTATTCACCTGTAGCAACACTGAGGAGATTTTCAGTGTGGGTTGGAGCAGAGGGTGAGAAAGGAGACAAGGGAGGTTGCTCAGTTTCTCACATAGTTTGTTCATTAAGAAACAGAGCACTGCACAGTGACCGCCCTGCTAGCTACAAGTTTTTGTTTGGTCTTCTATGTCCTTCAGTGCAGCCTTTTGACTGAATCCAAATTTTATGGAACAAATACATTTATTTTTATTAATATATCTTTTGTTTGTATTTCATATTTTTATTTTACTTTTTAAATGAATGTATTTCAAAACCAAAAAATAAAATAAATTTCAATGACGTAATCCTCCCAGATTGATCAGAAAATTTAGAACATTAGTAAGCCATAAGGGCTAAATTGTTATATTAATATATATTAAACTCATGATTTAGTTGCAACTCCCCCCTCCTGACAGGTATCACTATTGCCTGGGGCTGGTTAGCAGTTGGTGAGAGTTTATGCAGGTCTCACCAGTCCTTTATCAGCTTTTGACCATGCTGCAGGATCTATTTGAAGTAGAATTTGTGAAAATTGCATAGCTCAACAGTATGTTTTAATTCTGTCTCTTTAATAACCCATGGTATCAAAGATCAAGAGAATGCTGAAAGAAGAAAAAAAAATTTTCAAATGAAGATTGAGAATTGAATTATCTTATTTCTGCTAAAAATAAGATGATTTGCTTGCTTTGTGATACAACATTAAAGAGATTCAATGCTCACCAGCATTACAACACTCATTGTAAGGACTACAAATATTTTAAATTAGAGGGAGAGGGATAAAGAGTTATATGGCACAAATTAAAAAATGAAAAGCAAAAGCACAAAGACAACTCTTTCAAGTAGCAATAAGGTCTGGAAATAATGCTATTGAAGCAATTTATAAAGTAGCTTAGGGAAAAAGAAAGCCATTCAGTGATGTAGAAATTGTGAAAAAATGCATTGTCAAAGTTGTAGGATGCTTAGACCCTAATAGCATTTCACAGTACAAACAACTGCTTCTTTTAAGGAGAACTATGATTGGCAGCATGAATTAGCCTTAACAGAACTATGTCATGTAATACTTCAAAAGAAAGATATATATTACAATTGCTTCAGCTGAGTAAATTCATATTATGGACTTGGCTCAGGTTTTATACTTCATTTGAGTCATCACAGACAATTTTTTTGCTATAAAGAGTTACCCTCCTGGGGGTACTCTTGGGAACAGAGCCTAGGAAATAGATATTTTCAACAACTTTCAAGATAAATGTTGTGAAGTTGGGCTGAATTTGGCAAATTTGGTCAATCTGTGTACACTTGGTGCACCTTCCATGCCAGGAAATCATGAAGGGTTTATGGCATACATTAAAAAAAAAAAAGTATTGACAGATCCAGATGCTCTCATTTCTTCACATTATATCTTGCATCAGCAAAATCTCTGCGACAAAGCTACTATTTTAAGTAATACTTCACAGCAAGTTGTAAATATTGTAAACTATATTCCTGCAAATTCAACATGGCTTCACTAATTTCATAACATGCTAAAGTTGAACCATGAGTTATTCAGTGTGGGTTTGCTCTATTATTCTAGAATGTGTTGGCTATTACAAGGACAGGTGTGAACCAAACTTTTATCCTTTTATCTCTGACTTGAATATTTCCTTGCAAGGTACAACTAAGTCTATATATACATGGCAAGAAATCCAATCATTTCAAAACAAAGCTATCTTTTTTCAAAACACTTCTTCAAAAGGAAATTTTGAATGAAAATTTCCCCCAGTTAACAAAGGTCATTGATAAACAGGATGATATATGTGAATCATTCATAAAATACACAACTATAATCTGATTAATTATAGACCAATTAATTGGAGAATACAATTAAAGGGTCACTGACTTTGAGAAGCATGACATCACACTCAGATTACCATTTCAGCCTCACCTAGTTGATATCACCAAAGTACCTAAAGAACAATGGATGGAATTGATTAAGCTCTCAGTGGATGACTTTTTTTTTTTTTTGAAAAGGCCAATAGGAGTCTTTTTATTTAAGATTAGCCAGCCAGCTACCCACTGATGGAAAATCAAAAGAGGCAGCCCCGTCCAGCCCACGGACAGAGTTTATATAGGTTAACTTATGGAGCTAAAGATAGCTATCAGCGAGCAAGCAAGTAGGGTGCCAGCCCCACATACCGGAAGTGGCGGGTTCAAACCCAGCCCTGGCCAAAAACTGCAAAAAAACCACACACACACAAAAAAAAAGAACAAGAACCAAGAACCATGTAGGATGACTGGCACCACTAAGGAGGCCTCATCCTGTTTTCCCTATTTTTACCCCCTAACCTCACCCTTCTTAATTCTTGCTTTTTTTTTTAATCAAATCATATCTGTGTACATTAATGTTATCATGGGGTACAGAGTGCTGTTGCTATATACAAATTGAAATACTTTCATCTAACTGGTTAATATAGCCTTCATGTCTTTTTAAAGTCAGTGTTTCATGCTGAGAAAAGATCCAATTGAAATATAGGAAAATGCAGTAAAATACCCATGCCTTTGTTAACATCCTCCAAAAATGCTTTCTTACCTTTCAATGACTTATTGCTTCAAATCTACATTCTCCCATCTGACCCAAATTAAGATGCCCTTAGGTCGCAATGACTGATACCCATCTAGAGGATCAACTAAAATTGCAGACCTCTATGCTGCAATCAAATATTCAAGTGTTTTTCACCAAAATTCACTTAAATTCATTTTAAATTAGTAAATAGCTTTCTTTTTTTGAAATTATTAAGTACATAGTAGTTAGATTTTTTACAAAATAATGTACATTTTTAAGTATATCTAATTGAAGTTTCTTTACTCTGGCCTTATTTGATTGCAGCTAAGTCAATGTAGGCTTCCACCGTGAAAAGATTCCCCACCTGGGGCAGCACCTGTGGCTCAGAGGAGTAGGGTGCCAGCCCCATATGCTGGAGGTAGCAGGTTCAAACCCAGCCCCGGCCAAAAAAAAAGATTCCCCCACCCGTTTAGTCCTCTTCTCACAGTAACTACATAAATATCAAGCAGGCAGCCAGTCAATTCCAACTCACTAATTTAGCACCATCATTCCAGGGATATTAGCATGAGATCCATAGTAATTCCAAGTATCCTTTATCTTTATTTTGAAGGTAAGGTATGCACAGGTATGTTCCTTTTACTCCCTATCACCCACTTCTAACTAAAAGAAAATCTTTCAGTTTCCCTGTGTGGACAGCCACCTTCCAGGGATGAATACTAAATTAAAATTCATAACCCCTTTCCAATATTCCTCCTCCTTCTGCTCTAACACTTCACTCCTCATCCCCAAGTAAATAACTTTAATGTTCACATTGAACAAATAGAAAATGACTGTTAACTATTTTTTCTGCCTGTCTTTCCCCCAAAGTGTATAACAAGCTCCCTCCTGCACTGTGCTTTTTCTGTGAGACACTGTCCCTTATCTCTCAAATCCTGTAACAAACCTAGCTTTACTAATGGCTTCTCTCAAAAATATTGCTAATGACTAAGGAGAGGTAAATATCAAATCTATTTATTCTTTCCCACTCAGAGCATTTCCTTCTTTCTGCTCTTTCTGTCTAAAATAACCCTTCTGGAAATCATCATAAAAGGTTGTCATTCCTATGTTGATGTCTCTAACCCCTGGGGCTGCTCTGTAACTGTTTTTCTTTGGTGAACTGATCAAAAGTCCCCCGACTAATTATATCATCTGGGAAGCAGGCAGAGGCGGCAGGGGCTGGGGGAGCTGGTGCCACTCATGCTAATTTGGCTTCAGCTACTGCATAGCCACTGTGCAAAGAAGCTAATTCTTCTTTGGATGCTGACCAGAAACGAGAGGGAGAACGGACACAAGACAAACAGGCTGCTATTCCTGGACACATAAAAATATACCTTTGGAAGTGGTTAAGCAAGGAAAAAATATTTTTCAGCTCCCACCACATTTGTCTGTCTAATTTCTTCCTGAATAAACAGTTCTCTGTCGGAGTGACATGATACAAGAAGGTTTTCAGCTAAATGGCCGTTTGTTTGTTATCAGGGTTATCTGTCTATGTGGATTGTCATCTCTGGTCACTTACTTCTCTGGGTTTAAGGCAAAGGCATAAATTGTGCCCATATAATCCCTTCATTTTAAGAGAAGGGGAACAGAAACAAGTCATAAGACATTTAAGTGCTGGGAAACTTCTTAGCCTGACTTTCTTTCTCAGGAGTCAGCTTACTCCACCATTGCCTTTATTCATG
The DNA here is from genome assembly GCA_963574575.1 of Galagoides demidoff. Lineage (NCBI taxonomy): Eukaryota > Metazoa > Chordata > Mammalia > Primates > Galagidae > Galagoides > Galagoides demidoff. The sequence continues at coordinate 5,846 of CAUYQV010109076.1, forward strand.
TGGGATATAATGTTATTTCGTTTTCCTCTGGTCATCTTACATCCCTGGAGAGAGATTGACTCATGATATAATTATACGCTTGGCCAGTTCCCACTGAGAGTTCACTCCAGTCTGCCACTGACTCCCCCCAGCCCTCCCAACTGATCTTCCATTCTGATGTCAAAGAGAGAGCAGAACTCTTCCAGAAGCAGAGTGACACTTTTTGTGAAACAGCTAATTATTAGGTTCTCAGAAAGCAGTTTACAGTTGCTGTTCTCTTTCCTCCAGGGGGTACGTTGAGTCCTGGAGGTTAGTGACTCACTGTAGAACCAGCCGATTTGTGGTCTGTGGGGCTGGTCAGCACCGCCTGCCTAGTTCTCTTCGTTGGTTTGTAAAAATGTTTCCTGAAGGACAAATTTTTAAATGTTTGAGTATTAAGACTTATTTTACTGAGAATACATGACAGTTGTGTACAGCATAAGCCACCTTGGAGATGATTGCAACAACCTCTCATAAGCAATGTCTGCTCACCTGTCCTTTCATACCCCTTGTCCTGAATGAAGCTCATACAGGGATGCAGAATCCCAGGTCTGGAGGGACATGGAGAAATCTTCTTGTCTGGCTGCTTGATTTCAGATAAGTAAATGGTCCTCCCACTTTTGACAATTACTTTTAGGGCTAGACGCTCCTTAACCAAGCCTTCGGAGAGGCATACCTGAACTTATAGCACTCCATGTCTTTTTCTTTTCTTACGCCTACCACAGATCCAGATGTTTCCATTGGATCTATTTTTCTGTTCTCCAAGGCTTTAAGGCTTTTGTCAAATCTCCCTTCCTGAGAGAAGCTTTTCCTGATCCCCTAATCCAATTTACATGTTCTCTGTCATTTTTTAAAAGCATAGCACCCAGGTCTTTCTTCATAACTCTTACCATAATTTATAATTATATATCCCATTTGATTAAAACATGTCTCTTTCTCCTAGATTGCAAATTACATTAGCAAAGACATATATAGTTCCTTTTTAATTTTACTACTATTAAACCAGACACCTGGCACAAGGTTAGTTCTCCATATACATTCTTTACTGTGTATAATTAACAATAATATTATTATCATTAATTGAATAAACTTTCAGCATCTACTCAACTAAATTATTTAGGCTTTTGAAAAATGTGACCACTCTTCCTCTCCTTCATTGTTTTCCATTTTTCTCTTTGACTTATTTCTACAAGTGCCATAAAAGATACTGGCTGGACCCTGTCTACATGGAAAACCATGGAAAAAAAAGTCCATACATTTTATCATTTTAATGTTTCATCCTCCTCATGACCATGGAGCTGATCCAAATTTCCTCATATTCATAGTGCAATTGTGTTTAGAGTACCCAGAACACACGTCAAAATGGCCTGTTTTTTCCACCCATTATCCTCTTTACCCCAGATGATCTCTCTAAATTGGCTGGAAAGCATGCCAGTGGATGACCTTGTATTGCTACAGCCTGAGACTAGGCCATGGGGCACAGTAAGAAAAGAAGTCGAAAGGTCAGAAATCAGGGTGTCAGCCCAGCACTGTTCCTCCTGGGGAAGGCAGGCTCTCAGTTACTCAGGAGGGCTATTGTCTGAATACAGCAGTGAGTGACCTTACATCCTTCACTCCTCAGCTGCCCTTTGCTAACTTATTATTTCCTATAACACAATTCTTTTCAAGGCCCCAGGAGGAAGGGGCTTCATAGTGCTCTCTTTCCAACTGGCCTCTCCAGCACTGCTGTTGAGATCTCACAATCATCTTACCTGCTTATTTCTGAGAAGTTATTTTAAAACCTCTGTTTTTACAGACAAGACATCCAGGCTTTCATCTCAGCTCTGCCACTTATGAAGTATGCATATTTAAAACAAGGATTTTCTGAGGCAAGAAGATTGCCCAGTTCATAGATTCAAGACTAGCTTGAACAAGAGCAAGATCCCCTAAAGTCTCTAAAATAGCCAGGCGTTGTAGTGGGCACCTGTAGTCCCAGCTACTTGGGAGGCTGAAGCAAGAGAACCACTTGAGCCCAAGAGTTTAAGGTTTCTGTGAACTGTGATGCTACAGCACTCTACAGAGGGTGACAAAGTGAGAATCTGTCTCAAAAAAAAAAAAACCAAGTATTTTACTTCTCTGAGTCTCAGATACTATAACTATAAAATAAGAATAAAGCTAACTCCCTAATACAGTTATCATGATCATTTAAGTGATAGCTATTATTATACTAACAACAATAAAAGGCTTCTGAAAGCACTGTGCCTAACACTTCATAGCCTCTCCATGAGTATTTATAGTATCTGCTGAACCAAGATAGCCAAGATAATTCCTAATTTGTTGAAATATGATTTTTAAAATGTTTATTAATATCATCAAATATTTTTTGAGCTACCATTCCTGCTAAAGCATTGAGAATGCAACTAAGAAAAAGGCATTGCCCTTGATCTAATCAAGGACACATGTCAGATAGATTATGTAGTCCATAACAATACAAAGTGATGTCCACTGAGCACCCAATGAATGGCTTAAAAAACAAATACCTCAAATATCACAGAAGGCAACTATTCCTGTGGGTAAAGGTATTGTAGAAAATTTCTGGGAGGATATTAACAAAGTTTTGTTTCAGTCAGAATCTGAAACTCAGAGGCTGAAGAAAAATGATTTTTTTTTATTAAATCATAGCTGTGCACAACAATGTAATCATGGGGTACAGTACGGTGTTTTGATATACAATTTGAGATACTTTCATCAAACTGGTTAACATAGCCTTCGTGTCATTTTCTTAGTTGACATAGTTTTTACGTCAAGACATCTATATTCTATTCTACTTTTAGAAAGATTCACTTGTACCCTTGTAAGATAAACCATAGAAATGATTTCTTATTCTTCATAATTCTGTGGATTGGCTGTGATGTCATTCTGCATTCTTTTCCAGGCTCAGTCCTAAAGCTGCATTCAACTAGAAGGTCTGCTGGTCTAGCAGTTGTTGATGACTGTTGACTAGAAAGCCTTGGTCCTTCCCTGTGTGACCTTATATCCTCCTCTTAAATTAGGGTCTCAGAATAGCATTCCAAGAGAGTGAAAATAGAAACCCTAAGATCCCTTGAAGTTCAGGCTGCAAAACTTACACGGTATCATTTCCATGTCAAAAGTATAGTCCAGATTTAAGGGTGAAAAGAAACATGGCAAAGTCACATTGCAAAAGAAGCATACATATTGAGATAAGAATTAGTGACCGTTAAAAAAAATCTATCATAGCTTACTTTTGTCATTATCTGTGTAATTATCTGTATATAATTTCTTATCACTACATTGACCTTCCCTTGAGGGAGGATAAGATGACTTATGAACTATTTTCAATGATTAATATAGAGTCTAGAACAGAGTATGATCTCATTAAAGATTTGTAAATAAATAAACAAAGGAAAAAATTGTGAGCAGATATATTATTGTAAATATGTGTACTAATAGTACATAATAATAATAATACAGCTAACCTCCACTTCTGGCTTGTCAGAGTAACAGAGACTAGACAGATTTTCTTAATTTAAACAATGAAATAATTTAGAAAATAAATAAAACAACAGTTTTCAAGCAATAGGCAGTATAGGACAGGGATCCCTGAAAGAAAGGAAACAAACAAGGTGAGCTCTAAGTTTGTTTAAGATTACTGTCCATAAAGAGTTTTCAGGGTGTGGTCCAGGCAAGGCAGAATTAGACAGAGCCTAGTAGGTACTTGGAGTTAAGAAAGCAGAATTCAAAATTCAAGAAGTCTATGGTAGCTGTAATTCACAGAGAAGAGTCCAAGAAAAGAAGAGTGCCAGAAAAAAGAGTCTTGGAGATAGGCAGGTTCATTGAGTCTTCAGCTGAGGACTGATTAGGAAAAGTTTACTAAGCAACTATCAAGGCCAGGAAAGAAGTAGTAGAAAAAGCAGGCAGAACAATGTGTGGAGCTCACACAAGGGTTGAAGTAGTTAATTGTTTCATTTACAGAGTGGGAAGACTGCATAATTTATGAGGCACTAGAGTTCTCAGAACAGTACATGTATAGACTCAGAAGTGAGTCCAGATTAGCCTTAGACTGAAGTCTGTTCTGGATCCCTCTAACAAAGCGTTAAAGCAAACCACAAAAAGATCAAACTATTTCCAATTAACCTAAGTTCATCCCAATACAAAACTCAAAAATATATTAAGGAATAGTTAAGAAATGGAATCCAGCACATAATAATTTAAAGTCTGACATCCCATAAAATATTACCAGTCATGCAGAAAAACAGGAAAATAAAATCCATAATAAGGAACAAATTCCATCAATAGAAATAAACCCAGAAGGGACACAGATAATAAAATCACTATATAAAAGCATAAAAACAGCTATTATAATGAAATTCCATATGTTAAAGATGGTAGAAGAAAGCAGGAACATATTAAGGATACTTATGGAAGATATTTATAAGAGGTTAATTATAGAAAATATTGTTAAAGGCCCAAATTGAAGTTTTAAGAACAAAATTATTATACTTGATTTTTTTCCAAGATGGTAGACTAGAGTAGCTTTTCCAGCTTACCTCACCCACTCAGAAGAAATAAAAAAGTGCATAGAGATTTCACTGTGATTTTTTTATTCAAGAAGAAATACTGGAATTCAAAAAAATAAAAGCAAAAGACATTTCAGATCCTGAAGAAGAGAAGAGGAGCATGCAACCTATGTGGCATGGTTCAGCTGAGAACTGTGTGTAAAGTCCCAGTATGCTGGTGGGGATGAATATTTCTGCACAGTCCATCTTTCCACTAGTAAACCATGCAATCCAGGCCATGGGAGAGCACCTTATCCCTCCCAACTATTAGATCTAACTTGGGGGAAAGCGAGGAGACTATGAGAAGGAATGGTGCCAGAGAGTGGCCCAGGCATTTTCCCAGTCATGGAAAAGGATAGGATAATGATAGCAAGTTGGGTGGGATCCTGTGACTGAGCAGTGGAGGCTGCCATGGACTTTAGAGAGTCTAGAGCAGGGGTGGAGGGAGTGGAATGCAGTGTCGCAAGGAAGGGAAGTGTCCCTGCAACCAGAACTGACAGGTGAATGCGACATGTTTCTACCCACTTGTGATAGATTTCTGGTCACAGGACCAGAACAAGAAGGAATTTGTCATAGAGGCATGGTTTTGGCCCAGGGAGAAAATTTTGTAGTCTGGGAAGTTTTTTAGACTAAAAGTGAACAACATGTAACTTTACTGAGTGTCCTAGCTGGCTCTCTTTGTCAGGACAGGGGAGGGAGGCCCACTCGCTCTTGAGAGTAAAAGGTAGGGGTTCTCATTCTTAGTCACATGGCCTAAATACTAGAGCTATCCTCCCTGCCCATGCTGGAAATCAGAGCAGCAACTGCTCCACTCCTTTCCTTAGCACAGCTCTAGAGCCGCTGGCAACTGCTCCAGACCTCTTTTAGGGCCAGTGGTTGCACCTGCTATGGGAGTATGGGAGGCCCAAGTGCCTGCTTGCCCAATCCAGTTCTACCCACCTTAGCCACCATCCCCTACCCCAGTGTACTCTGAGCACAGGACCTAGACCACTGAGCATTCCACAGCCCATTACCTAATACAATAGAGGGCTTCTTTTTTTGTTGTTGTTTTGTTTTGTTTTTGAGACAGAGTCTCACTTGTCACTCTAGGTAGAGTACAATGGTGTCATATCTCACAGCAACCTTAAATGCTTGGGCTCAAGCCGTTCCCTTGCCTCAGCCTCCCAAGTAGCTGAGACTACAGGCACCTGCCATAATGCCGAGCTAATTTTAGAGACACGGTCTCACTTTTGCTGAAACCATGATCTCAGGTAGTCCACCCTCCTCAGCCTCCCAGAGTGCTGAGATTACAGGCATAAGCCACCACTCCCAGCCTGGAGTGCTTCTTCTGATTAACAAAGTTCAAGCATAATTTTCCACCACTGCAACTGGCTCTTACTTACAAGCACCTCTTACAGATCTGGAGGTCAACCTGCATAGCCCCCCCAAAAATCTGCTAATGCAAGTGCACATTGCTCAAGAGCGAGATAGGCTTCTCGTGACCTATATTTCCACCATCAATCAAGCCACCATAGCTATTCAGGAGATCATGAGCCTGATCACGTTCTCATTTCCAGCATGGGCAGAGACGATAGCTCCAGTTCATTGTTACTATCTGGCATTGGAGAAAGTCAACACACCATGGTTATTTATAACCAAGAAAATTACACAGAGTCTTTGCTAGTGCATACACCCAAAAGCAAAGCAAAGCAAGCCCACTCACCATGCATTATATTCACAACCTGAAACTAAAAAAAGGTGGAGGGGGCTGGTCCCAGTGAAAATAAATTCAAAAATAAAGAGGCAACTGTTTCTCCAGAAGAGAAGTCAGCATAATAATTTTGGAAATATGAAAAAGTAAATTATTATGACACCCCCTCCAAAGAAATACAGTAACTCTCTAACAATAGATCCTAACTAAAAAGAAATTTTTGAAATGCTAGATAAAGAATTCAAAATGTCAGTTTTCCAGAAGCTTGATGAGATGTAAGAGAAATCTTAAAACTAGTACAAAAAAAAAATCAGAAAATCAATTCAGGATACATAAAAACATTTACCAAGGAGATAGAAAAAAATTAAATAAATACCAAACAAAACATCTGGGAATGAAAAAATCAATGAAGGAGTTACAAAATATATTGGAAATCTTCTATAATAGAATAGATCAAGCAAAATAAAGACTATTAAAACTTGAAGGTGTGTCTTTTAAGTTATTCCAGTCAGATACAAATAAAGGGGGGAGAAGGAATGAACAAAGCCTTTGAGAAAGTGGAACCACATAAAGCAACTAAAGTTATGAATCATTGGTATTCTGGAGGAAAGAAAAAGAAAAAAATAGAAAACCTATTTAAGAATATAACTGATGAAAAACTCTCAGGCCTATTACGATTTTTAGACATTCAGGAACAGGATTCCCAACAAATATTAGAAAAATTTAATTGCAAGATGAACTTCACCATGACATGTAGTCATTAGACTGTCTAAAGTCAAAATGAAGGGGAAAAAAAATCCTAACATGAGCAGGAGAAAAGCCTCAAGTCACCTATAATGGAAAAGTCTTCAGATTAACAGGTTATCTCTTAGCAAAACTATACAAGCCAAAAGATTGAGATTCTATTTTCAGAGTACCAAAAGAAAATACTGGCAGACACCAATTTTAAAAACTGTTAGAATAAGCTTCATAAATGCAGGAGAGAAAAAGTCTTTCCAAGAAAAGCAGATGCTGAGGGAATTCATCATCACTAGGCTGACCCTACAAAAATGCCTCAGAGTCCTAATCATGAAAACAAAAGGTTGATAATTGACAGAATAAAGGCACACAAAAGTATACAACTCACAAGTCTTATAAAGCAATTACACAAAAGAAGAAAAGAAAGAATTAGAACGGCAACATGACAGAACCTCACTAAACCACAAAGAGAAAAAAATAAGCAAAAAATTGTATAAAAACAACTAGATAACAATTAACAATATGACAGAGAAAAAACCTCACATATTAACATTAACCTTCAACATAAATGGATTAAATGCCAGTATGGATTAAAAAAAATGAACCAACTATATAATGCTCACACAAAACTCATTTTATCTGCAAAGACACTCAGACTGAGAGTAAAGGGAAGGACAAAGATATTCAATGAAAAAAAAAAAACCAGTATTGTATAGGAGTAGCTATACTATGTCAGATAACAATAAGAAAAAAACAAGGAAGGTAGTTTTATAATGATAAAGTGATTAATTCAGCAAGAGTATATAACAATCTTAAACATACATTAATATGCACCTCACATATAAATATGCACCCAAATTTATAAAAACAAGTATTACTAGACCTACAGAAAGAGATCAGCAATACAATAATAGTGGGGGACTTTAGCACCTCATTCACAGCACTAAACAGACTGAGGCAGAAGATCAACAAAGAAACACTGGACTTAAATTGGGCATTAGATCAAATGGGCCTCATAGAGGTTTATAGAACATCTATTCAATAACCACAGAATATACATGTGTCTCTATACATCAGCACATATAGAATTCTCTTACATAGACCATCTATTAGGCCCAAAACAAGTCTCAATAATTTTTTTTAAATATGAATCATATCAAGTGTGTTCTCAAAACACAGTGGAATAACATTAGATATTAATACCAAAATTTTCATAAACTATATAAATACATAGATATTTAAAAATCACACTTCTAAATAGCCTTTCATTAAATAAAAATATTAAAACAGAAATTAAAATATTTTTGAAATAAATGAAAATAGAAACACAACATACAAAAACCTCTGAAATAGAGTAAAAGCAGTGCTAAAAGGAATGTTTATAGCATTAAATGCTCACAACAAAAAAATAGAAAGACCATTAATTAACAATCTAACATCATACATCAAGGAACTAGAGAAATAAGAATAAATCAAACCCAAAGCTAGCAGAAGAAAAAAAATAACAAAGATTAGCATAGAAGTAAATATAATTGGGAACAAAAAGAAAATATGGAAAGTATAAAAAAATCCAAAGGTTGTTCTTTGAAGAGATTTTTTAAAAGTTGATAAACTGCTTGCTAGCCTAATGAGAGAAAGAGAGGAGATTAAAATAAACAGAACAGAGCCATTACAACTGATATCACAGGAATACAAAATAACATCAGAAACTATTATAAACAACTATACACTAACAAACGAGAAAACTTAGAGAAAATGAATTAATTCCCAGAAACATACATAACTGACATAAATAAAGACACACTCCTCTGTTGCCACCATCACTCAAGCCACCATGGCTATTCAGGAGATCATGAAGAGGCATGGCAAAGTTACATTGTAAAGAGGCATACATATTGAGATAAGAATTGGTAACCATTAAAAAAATCTATCAGAGCTTAGTTTTATAACTTTCTATGTTTTGAAACAAAAAGAGCCAACTTTCTGTACTAGCACTACTTTAAAACTTGCTACAAGTCTACAGTTATGGACACAGTATGACATTATCACCAAGATAGACAAATGTTAAAAATAGAGCTCAGAATATGTATAATTGTCAGGTGTCACCCAATATATAAAAATTAACCCCAAATTGCCTAGATGTAAAAGTTTAAAGTATATCTAGAAAAAACAAATGAGTATTCCAAAGAATTTTGTTTATATAAATTTTATTCATCAATATTTACCATATCAGAAATTAACTCAGGATTTTTTTTAAATTATGTTACTTCATTTTAAAACAATGATAATAGCACATGTCCACAAAAGATGATAACAGTATCTACCCCATAGAGTTGTGATAAGGCTCAGTAGATAGTAGCTAACAATATATAATCTCATACCCTAAATAATTAAGAAAGTGTGAGGGAAACTCTTAATGAAATTGGCCTGGGAAAAGATTTCATAAAGAAGATCTCCTTGGCAATTGCAACAACACCAAAAATAAATAAATGGCACGTGATCAAGCTAAACAGCTTCTGCACAGCTAAGAGTACAGCAACTAAACCAAAGAGACAATGGGAGAAGATATTTACCTGCTATCTTTATACTTACATGATTCATTTACATGAATCTGACAAAGGCTGATAACTAGAATCCATACAGAACTCAAATTAATCAACAAGAGCAAACAACCCCATTTGTAAGTGGACAAGAGACATGAACAGAAATTTCTCTGAAAAAGATAAATGGCCTACAAACACATGAAAAAATGTTCATTATCCCTAATTATCAGAGAAATGCAAATCAAAAACCACTCTGAGATATCACCTAACCCCAGTGAGAATAGCCCACATCACAAAATCCCCAACCTGCAGATGTTGGCATGGATGTGGAGAGAAGGGAACACTTTTTCATTGCTAGTGGGACTGCAAACTAATACAATGGAAAAAAGTATGGAGAATCCTCAAAGAGCTAAAAGTCAACCTTTGTTTGATCCTCAAATCTCATTACTAGGAAACTACCCAGAAGAAAAAAAAAAATGATTTACCACAAGAACATTTGCACCAGAAAATTTATCACAGTTCAATTGGAGTAAAAACAACCCAAGAGTCCTTCAACCCATGAATGGATTAACAAACTATGGTATATTTATAACATGGGATACTATTCAACCATAAGGAAAGATGGAGACTTTACATCTTCTGTGTTTACCTAGATGGATTGAAACACATTCCTCTTACTAAAGTATGACAAGGATGGAAAATAATTATCCAATGTACTCAATACATTAGTATTGAAACCAATATATAGACAACTACATATCCACACAAAAGAAAAACACAAGTATATTCTAGTGAGGAAGAGGGGAGAAGAGGATAAGGGGAAAGAGAAGGAAGGATGGTCATTGGTGCCTTCTCACCTACTGTGCACAATGTGAGTATTCAGCACACTGCCTGAGTGAAGGGCTCAAGTACAAGTTAAACTTTACCTTAGAAATGAAAACAAAAAAAATAAATAAATAAATAAATATAAATAAATAAATAAATAAATAAATAAATAAATAAAAAAGAAATGAAAACAATGTAACCTAAATATTTGTACCCTCATAGTAATCTGAAAATTTTAAAAATTTTCATAGTATATTTTCCCATTCTGGAGATTGTCTATTTTCTTTGGTTGTTGTTTCCTTAGCTGTAAAGCTTTTCAGTTTAATTAAGTCCAATTTGTTTATTTTTGCTGTTGCAATTGCCATGAAAGTCTTAAAATCTTTCCCCAAGGCAAAATTTTGAAGTGATTTCCCTATACTTTGAGAATTTTTATTATTTCAAGCCTTAGATTTAAATCTTTTATCCATCTAGAATAAATTTTTGTAAGTGGTGAGAGATGCAGGTCTAGTTTCCATCTTTTACATGTGGTTATCCAGTTTTCCCAACGCCATTCTTTTGTGATTCTTTCAGTGTATGTTCTTGTTTGGGTTCTCAAACAGCAGGTGGCTGTAAGATGTTAGTTTCATCTCAAGGTTTTCTATTTGGTTGTATATATTTAAGGTGTACAACATGTTTTACATACACATATGATGATTACTATACTCAAGCCAATTAGCATATTCATCATCTCACATAGTTACCTTTTTTTAATGTGTGTATAGCAAGAGAACTTCAGCTCGATTCTCTTAGCAAATTTCCAATATGCAACAAAGTATTATAATACTAACTATAGTCAGGCTGGGCATAGTGGCTATTACCTGTAATCCCAGGACTCTGGGAGGCTGAAGCAAAGGATCGCCTGAACTCATGAGTGCAAGATCAGTCTGAGCCAGAGTGAGACCTAGTCTCTAAAAATAGCCAGGCATGGTTGCAGGCACCTGTAGGCTCAGCTACTCGGGAGGCTAAAGCAAGAGAATCACTTGAGCACAAGAGCCTGAGGTTGCTGTAAGCTATGACACAATGGCACTTTACCCAGGCAACAAAGTGAGACTCTGTCAAAAAAAAAAATTTAAACTATAGTTCTCATGCTGTACATTTGATATTTCATCTAACTGAAATCTTGTGACCTTTAACTAATGTCTTCCAATTCCCTGCCCACCCTACGGACCCTGGCAACTATCTTTCTACTCTTTGCTTCTATGAGTTTGATTTTATATTCCATATATATATGAGATCATCAGTATTTTTCTTTTTTTGTCTGGTTGATTTCGCTTAATGTCCTCCAAGCTCATTCACGTTGTAACAAATTGTGGAATTGCCTTCTTTTTTAAGGCTAAATAATGTTCCATTTTGTGCATGTGCATGTATGTGTGTGCATGTGTGTTTGTGACATTTTCTTTATTCCTCCACTTTTGAACACTTAGTTTGATCCCATACCTTGATGATTATGGATAATGCTGCAATCAACATGGTCATGGAGATATGTCTAGGAGGTCCTGATTTAACTTCCTTTAGATATATACTCAGAAGAGGGATTGCTGAGTCACATGCTGGTTCTATTTTTAATTTTTTGAGGAACTGTCATACTACTCTCCATAATGACTGCACCTGTAAATATTTTTAAACTAAGAACTTTTTAGATGAATGTACCAAAACATTGAATACGTATTTCACAAATGAGAAAAAACATGCTCAACCTTACTAACAAGCACAAATGTGTGTGCACACAAACTTCAACAAAGAGATAGGAATTTTTATGTTAATAACATTTTCAAGGGTACTAACAATGACTTTGAAAATACAGTGAGGACTGTAAAGAAACTCACTTCAGACAAAATCAAAGAAAGAAAAAGAGACAGAGGAAGAAAGGAAAGAGAGGAAGGAAGAAAAGACAGAAGAGAGAGGAAGAGAAATTAACTTGTTGGCTCATCTGAGTGAAAAACAAAAACTGGGAGTAGAACTAGGTGGTTTTACCACTGGCGGATCTCAGGGTTCAGCCCTTCCCTCTCTATACCTCAGCTCTGCTTTCCACTGTGTTGGATCCAGGCTTTAGCAGTTTGTCTCCATGTAGTAGAAATTAAGATCCAGTGAACCTGGTCTTCTTCTTTGTTGAAGAAAAAAAGACACACCCCTTTTCAAAACCTCTGATGACCCCTCCTGGATAACATGCAGAGTCCAGGCGAATCACTGAGTTGTTTGCTGTGGTTTTGGGAGCTCGGTAGCTGATTGCTCTGTGTGGTAGAGAAGACAGTGTGTAGTAACAACACCATGTGATTTCCCAGGCAGAAGGAAGAGTGAGTTCCCAAAAGACGAGGGATCCCAGAAAAAGAACTCAGCACAGATTTTCTCCTAAAATAGAAAGGTGAATTAATACATATTTCTGGAAAGCAGTTTTCAAATGTATATAAAAAGTTTAAAATGCAGCTACCCTTTGATTTAGCACAAGGCTGCATCTCCTTGAAGTCAAGTATCATATTTTATATACATTTCTGAATTATCAGCTCTAAGAACATTAGCATAAAAGAAGAAAGCAATAAATAATGAATCAAGGAACAAGGAGATTATTTCTCTTCTTGGACCCTACCTCAGAGAAATTAATCAAAACTGATAAAAGGATTCAAACACAAAAAGTTGCTTGTACCCAGAATGATGAGCAACAGGAGGACTCATTAGGTAAGCCATAGAATAATAATATTAATAGCCATCACAAAATAATGTTTACAAATATTAATAACTTAACTTACATGGAAATGTTTATTATATATGTTAAATAAAAATGGAGGATAAAAATATATAGTATGAAAGAAAATACTGATTATTTTTGCCATGTTTCTTCTGTATTTCTAATTCTTTAAAGTCAATATGTAAAATCAAGGCAAAATTTTAAACAACTCATTAAACAAGAGTTGGCAAAACATCAGTTCTTCATGTGGCATCAACAGGACACCCAGGTCCACTGAGAGATGAACAGGGGGTGGACTGTCTTCAGAACAGCCTCCAGAGGCGAAGGCTATAGATCAAAGATCCAGGAACATTCATGTTATTCAAGGCTACATGAGATGGGTTCTGTGGTGGGGAGTGGAAATTTTAAGGGAAGTAAAGCTATAAGGAAATAAACAATAGAACTGGTTAAATCTAAGAAATACAAAAAAGTTGGACTTGGTAGTTCTTGTGGAAAAGGCCACACTAGGTTAAGGCAAATTTAACTGAATGTTCCATGTTTCTATGGCCTGAAATGATATGCACGAGGCCTGCTTTGTGGTGTTTGTCTGGAGGAAGAGAAAGCTATATATTCCTGCGGGATGTTGAAAAAGAAAGACAAAAAAGTGCTTAAGGGTTTTTTATGTGCTTCTGCCCTACTCACTATTACCCTCTTTTTGTTGTTGTTGTTTTGTGTATGTGTGTGTGTTTTTTGTTTTTGTTTTGGAGGAGAGAGAAAGACATAGATTGAAAGATTAGATCCAGATGAAATAAAGTAGCCTTTAACTGAAAGGCCATGCGAGACTTGGAGCACAAGTAGCTAAACTGATTCCAACCTCCCAGTGACAGATTTCAGTTCAGAAGTGATGTAAGGGGAACTCTCCACCCTCTCCACACCTCCACAGAAAAACCTCAGTATGGTTTTGGCTGAAAGAACTCATGCTTTTGTATGACTCAGGTCTCTATCATGGAACCTCTTTGCTCCAATTAATTCCTCCCTCACCTTCAGCCTCAGCTGATCGTCCCATCCCAGACCTGCCCCACCAGGCTGAGTACATGGGGATGCATTGTGTGCCATGTACACTGCTTGCATAGAATGTGCTTATTTGCAATTTACATTTCCTTGGGATGGCTTGATAAATGTCTGTGTCTGTCTCTTCAGCAGATTGCAAGTTCTTCTGTATTCCTAGTGGCAAACACAGTGTCTAGAGTATAGGAACAGCTGCAAACAAATTTTTAATGAATGAGTGATATGAGAGATGGCAGAGAAGAACCACGAGGCTTGACCCACAGTGTAGGGAAGCAGTTGCCTTATGGAAGTCCCCAAGAGGGGTTGGCAGATCACCACCCCTGAGCAGCTGGCAGACAGAAGCTGACACAGGGCTCCAAGGGAAAGAAGAAGATTAAACATTCCAGGCACCCTTGATTCCATAGAAAAATAACCAAGTCACAGAAAGTGGACCCATATAACAACTCATCCCTCTGTGCTAACAATATTCACAGTCCAAGATCCAGTTGGCAAAACCTCCTGGTCCTATAATACAAATGAATCTTGCGCACAGTGTGAATATAAATTCAGACTTATTATTGGGGGGATTCTGCTCTTATTGCCATTCTTATTCCTTGTGCCTTTTCTACCTTATATCCTCTTCACTTTTTCTGTCTTTATACAAAGCCTTCAGCTTTAGAGCATATCGTTCTGTCCAAAGAAGGAATGAGATTTCTCAGGACTTTTGAAAGGTGAAAAGAATCTCCAAGGATCCCAGAAATCCCACAAGAAACAAGATGGCCAGACCCAGGAATACCTGCCAATTAGCTTTGCATCTGCTCGTCTCACTGGAGTCAAGCCACATTTGTGTGAGATTCCACGGTTTCTGTTTTGAGATCATACCTTGGATTTGGGACCTTAGAGTAAATCTCTCAAAAGTAACTCACAAAAGGGATATACAAAGAAGAAAGAGTAGAAAAAGAAGAAGAAAGGAAGGAGAAAGGAGAGAAAAAGAAAATAGCTAAGTAGCTTAAATCACCTTTTGCCTTACTTAATCTCTAAATTGATCACTAAGGGCAGAAATGATTGTAATGATGACGATATGATGAAAAAGAAGAAGAGGATGGGCAGGAGGCAACTCTATTTTTAAACTGCTTACCAACTACTGTGGCCAAAGCCTTAGTCAAACACTAAGTAGAATGATTATCATGACAAATCTGGAATGAAAGTCCTAAAACTGTCCTGTTTGACAAAACCACTACAGAGATCGCTGCTCATTCTTTCCGGGGCTAAATCCACGTCTTTCTGACTTCAGCCAACACTCACGCTATCCTGTGGGCTAGGGCAAAATCCCTACCTTTCCCTGCCTAAGATGACTTCTGTATCACTGCTTCCTATAACTAGAAGCTAAAATTTCGGAGAAGCTTTTGTAACATTTGATTCATTTAGACAAGCATCTGAGTTTCTTGAAGTTAAATGTGATGGTAACTATGGGTTGTTTTTTTTTTTTTTCTTTAACACTGTTAAGCTTCAACCAAAAATTAATGTACCTGGTCTATGGATACCTTTTAGTTTTTCCACAGAGAACTAAAGATTCAGCTAGGTTAAACAGTCTAACTGGCTTCACTAGTATTTCACTCTTGCATAATCTCCTGTATTTAAAACCCCACAGACGAATGGCTGACATTGAATAAAATATGGGAAAAGTCCACAGAGGCGATGGAATCCATGTCATAACTCCAGTCAGTCCTGGGCTCCAAATTCATCCCCTTGCAAGGAAATAGCTTTTCAGAATACAGAAATTGGCTATTTACCCTTTAAGTTTATTTAGTTTTAGTGACTTGAACATGGAAGCCAAAAAAATGCAACCATCAAAACCTTTAACTCTGTGGATCTATGTTGCACCAATTTTAGGTACTCTACCTAATGTGCCAGTATCAATGAAGAAAAACAGCAGTAAGAAGAAAAATGAAAACACATTTAAAAAAGAAAATATCTCTTTGCAAGCAATCTCTTTACTTAGTAGAAGCCACAACTTTATGACTTTTTCAGCAAAGACAGAAGTGTATTTTTTAATTCTCTCATTCCTTGGGGGAATTAAAGCCACACTATAAAGCAGTGGGCTGTCAATCAGTCATAAAAAGCTTAACAGATGCTGACATAAATGACAAGAATATGATCTATAACAACATTTTTAAACCATAGACTAATTCTTAATTCTCCAAACTCCTCATAACAAAAAAGAGCTCCTGAAAAACAAGGAAGAGTTAACGTCTTAGAAAGGAGAGGGACTATTTTGTGTTGGTTTCCAACCTCCAATCCCATCCGAGCTGAATATTGCATACAAATTTGTATTTGTGAGGCACCCTCATCCACCAGTTAATCAAAGCCCTGGAAATTCAAGGAAACCTGTGTTTATGGAAATCTGGCATTTCTGTAAAGTTTTGAATGAGGGCTAAATAGAGCAGTTCATCTCATTTTGAAACTAATGATTCCTGCCAAGTGGTTTTCCAATGCTGGGTCTTCTGGCTCAGTCAGCATTTAGGAATTCATTTATGAGTTGGGTTAGTTGGAGACTCTGGAATTCGAATTTATGTCTGCAAATCACTGGTTTTCTCCTGATAGGTCTCTGAAAAGAGATTGTAATCAATTTAGCAAAACCAGACTTCAGGAAATTTTCATATCCCAAAAAGTTGTTCTGGTTTGGAGCTTTGTCCCATTTCTGAAGCAGCCCTCCCCCTTCACTCCAGCCTAGGACTGAGTCTTGCTGGGGAGCTCGTTTAACTGTTTGCTGCCCTTTCCCTGGGCTCCTCCCTCCATTTGACAGTCACAATGGGTGGATGGGTGCTCTGGAATTCATCTCCCTTAATAGACTTCCCAGTGGTTTATAAAATGGCAGAATATATGTGTGGTTTGTCACCTCAGACACTTTTGTTCCATCTGTCTGCTTCTTGATCAAAATAGGAAAGGCTCTGATAATTATTCATATAATTTGTTTTAAAGATTTATTGGCCCTGTAACGTTCTAGGAAATTTAAATATGGGTTGGGGGGGCGTGAATATGTGTGTGCAAACGTGCGTGTGTGTGTGTGTGTGTGTGTGTGTGTTTCCCTCAGTCTTACAAACCCTCACTCACTTTTCTTGAAGGCAGAGAACAGGATTGAGCAGCCTTTCACTGTAACCATAAATTTACTAGTTTTTAAAAATTTTCCTTTGAAGTAGTCATCAAATAAATTAGCAAAGCTGGAAATGTGCCTCTAGTTTGTGTTGGCTTTGGGTTTTAGGGAGTTACTTAATAAACAAAAGTCAGTGAATTCAAACAGTAACAAAGTAATTTCAATGATTAATCAAGTGCTAAAACTAGTTTAACCTCTCCTGTGTTGCAAACTCTATATCACCCTGACTAAACTAATAGAGGAATAAGACACCCATCTGGAAATCTCATCTGAAATATTAGATTGGGAATCTAAAATTCAGCCAAATAGTGTGGCTTGTAGGGATATCCTGTCGGATAATAAATTGCATTAATCTTACTTAAATTTTCCATCTAAATCATGTCCTGAGGCCATATTACTCTGAGGAAACTATGCCTTACTTTAAAGGCATTGTGCTACTGAAAACGATATTAAAAGGGGGGGAGGGACCTTTTTTTTTCTCCTGCCTGGTTTTTCCAACATTAAAAAATTCATGTGAAACCTTCTGATTCTTCTAGAAGAACCAAAATCCACTCGAGTTAGTGGTGGTGACTACTTCTTTCCAGGCATCGATAGGAAACAGTATCAATCACAGAACACTTTCCGGAACTTTTCTCTAATTTATCTATTTCTTCCCAGTAGTGAGCTCTGAGTCATAGTGACTAATGGCAAACTATATTTTACTGTAACTTTATTTTATTTGGTGGAGGGCAGGGGATGTCCTTTTCTTAGCCTCTTTTTGACTGTCACATATACAGAACTGCAAGCAATGTCTTTTCTAAAGATTCTACAGCCGCCTTTTTCTTTTTGAGAATGTAGATGAGATTCTACCTTCTCATCTGCTTAAGTGTTTCATCTATTTGAAAACTTGCCAAAAAGGGAAAAAACACTGTGGCTTTCCTAGAGCTGCAAGAAAGGACTCTTCGGGCCCTGAAGCCCCTCCCAGCTCTGTGCCACTGACTGCCACCTACTGTATGCTGTAAAGATTCAGGGCACTAAAAGGTGTTAGAATAACGTTGACTCAAAGTTAAACTCACAAGACCTCTGAAATGCTGAATCGTCTCTGCTGGTTTAGAACATCTGCTCTGTTAGAATTCACAGAAAGAGGGGATTTTGGAGACAAAGCCCAACTATTTCCTAACACTCCTTAAAACAGCTGAGCAGAGAAAATGGACGGACAGCTATGTCACAAATGATCCCATCCATTAGGATCTCGGTGCTCCAGGGCCATTCACGCCCAACTCCAGACAGGTCCTCACAGCACAGTATCACTATTGTCACCTGAGCAAGAGGAAACAGCTGGGAGTGGTTGACCCACCTGCCTGCAGTGATAGCACTACCAGGAAGGGATAAAGTCAGGACCAGAGTTGAGATGCCCAGTCCTCTGTCTCATCAAACTACCAGCAAGTGGAATGAAGTAGATTCCCTTCCAATCCTCTGTAGAATAGATGCCTCAGAGGCTCCTCAAACCCATCTTGTCAAACCCCAGATGAGGTGGAGGCCACACTGTTAACTCAGGCATCAAAGTCAGAGATCTTGTGGCTATCCCAGTCCCCTGCCTCTCTCATTTAATGAAAGATGTCCTCATGCTTTCTTCTGCCCACCCCTCGCCTGCATTCTCCCTGTCACCAGCCCAGCCAAGTCGTTGAGCTTTTCACCTGAACAGTCTCTTCACTGCCACAGCCTTCAGCAGTTATTCTAAAGCCCCCACCACTGTTGACAAATGCTGGTGCCCCACTCAGGAACCTCAGAGGCTCTCACTCCACAAGGATAAGCTCCTGTAATGACAATTCAGCCCCTGTGTGTGGTCCCATGAATGCCTCCCACCACTGTCCCACCTCAACTCAAACCCTATGACGCCATAGTTCAGGCTTACTGAGCAGTCTCCACAAATATCATGCAGTTTCATGTGTGAGAGGGTCCCCTCCAACTGCCTCTTCTACCCATAAGAAACTTTCCCATACACATCCTCTCCTCTGCCCCACCACACACAGACTTCTTTATTGGAGGGAGTTTGATACCACCTTTCTGACTCACCTGTGCTCCCTGTAGTCCCCACCACCCCCTGCCCTTCTCAAGGCCATGCCAGGTTCCAAGCTCTGTGCTTCCACAGCCTCCTGTCTGTACCGCCAGGCCAGCACTTTTAACAGCACATTGAAATGATTCATTTGCAGCCTGTCCCCATGAGGTGACTGGCTTGAGGTCCTTCAGAACAGGACTACCTCTTGTTCATGCTGGTCTGCCAACACCTAACCCAGTGCCTTGGTGTTGGCAAATGCTCGTTGATGTCTGTCAAACTCAGTATGCATTCTGCTTCCCTGTTGCTGTCTTACCTGGTGATTCAGAGGGATTGTAGTATATTTTTTCCCAAGGGAATTTTAGCTGGGCTGCTTATCTCATGGTTTCATTTCCCTTCCAATTTCTACAACTCGTTGCTCCTTCCCCCTGACCTTCCCACCTGACCCTCCTCAGCCAATTACTTTCTGTTCACCAGAATGTCCAGTCCTTCCATCCCTTCGGCCAAGGGCTTGTCTCCCGCGAGGTCTCCTGTGCTAACCATGAGTAATTCTACCCGCTGCACACTTCCCATCATCTCAGCCCTCTTTGAGCTCAGCTCTCTTTGCTTCTCTTCTTGTTTCTGGGTTCCTGCCATTTGTGAGGTTGAGTACCTCCCTAGCTTGTTCAGTTCTCTCAGACTGTACGCTCTGTTAGGGCAGGAACTACATTTTAGCTTGAGTCCTTCAAGATGCACAACTTTAAGGCATAGCCTGATCCTACAAGTGACCGGGACCAACTCCAGAAAACAATCTGCTGGTTTTAGTTGCAAAAGCTTCTGGGCCTGCACTATCAAAGCTGTGATAGATGGGAGCCGTTTAAAGTAGAACTGTTACAGACCACCAACATAGAAGAAGCCGTCTGCTCAGCTATCACACAGCCCTGCCAGTAGCGGATTACTCAGAACCACTGTCCATTACTCTGTTTCAACAAGCTGCTCTCATAACATTCTTTGAGGTTACATGCCCCCACTGAAATGAATAATGGCATGGTTTATGGTAAAGGCTGAAGTGAAAAAGAGCGGTGTCATTATTGCTGTAAGTACCCACAGAAGATGTTTATTATTACACACAGACATGCCCACAGACACACAACTCATCACTAATAAACTCATTTGTTTCCACATAACGTTGCACAATGTTGTGCAATTCAGCAGAAGTCTCAGAAATGTCAGCAAGTCAAACCAAGACTATTTGTCAACAAAACCAACCCATTTCACCAGCTTAGCAAACCATTGCTGCAAGAATTGCATTTTTTTTTCATAGAAGAATATTGTCACATACAACCTTCAATAGACAGGTCAATGCTCATAACCCCACAGACAAACAAGCTGAGGTAATCCTCAAGGGAAATGGGAGGTTGTGAGGCAGAGAAAGAGGACGCTACTGTGTTGCCTGAGGTATCTAGATCAACATTTTATCTTTTGCTAAAGGAAAGAAAATAAAAATAAAGTTAAACAGAAAAAAAGAGTCTTCTCACTTTTAACAAAATGATTTAAGGATATCTTAATTTTTTAATGTCTTATACACATTTATTGTGGCCTTTTTTTTTATTGAATGGTAACTGTGTACATTAATGCACTTCTGGAGTACAGTGTGGTGTTTTCACACATATTGTGGCCTTTGTATGCACTGACACTGTGTTAGGTACTCAGCACAAAAAAATAAAAGAGAAAAAAGTTCACAGGCGAATCAGAGAAAAAAACACAGGCACAGATGACAATGACACAAGGTGACTGCTGATGATAGAGGTATGTCAGTGGGAATTATAAGCTCAGAGAAGAGGCAGTTCTAGTTTGCCTCTGGCAGACTTTTTACTCAAGTCAGCCTGTCTGCCTAGTTTTTTATCCTTATAATAGTTTTTGTAGGACTTGAAAGTAAATACCTAAGACAATTTAAAGGGGAAAATATATATGAAAAGCAAATAACTGTTGCCATGACTCAAAGAGAAATAAGGTCATTGAGAGGAAAAAGACCATGAAATAAAGCTGGAGAATTTGGGGAATAGAGAATAGGCTGTCATTTCGCTGTGGTAATAAGAATTCAAGAACCAACACGGTGAGAGCTGTGTTCTATTTGACTGGAACAAAATCTGCAACAGAAAATAGAAGCAACTGCTCAACTGGATTCTCTCCCTTCTCCACATTTGCCTGAATTGTTTCCTTTACAATTTTTTTATATGCCTTACTATAACTTAGTATTTTTGTGGACACTTAAGGGGAAAATATTGCATTTCATACCCTTCTAGGGCTCACAACTTAGTTGGAGAGGCAAGTCCAGATGATTTAAGAATCAAGGTGACATGAACATGGAAGTGAGGGTCCTAGAAGTCCAGAACCAGGAAAGACCAGAGGAATATTACTTATAGAATAGATCTTGAAAGTAAATACCTAATGTGAGAAGGAGATGGATATCCCAGAACAGGAATAATACAAGCAAAAGGACTTGGGAAATTAGCAAAGTTTGGAAGACTTAAAAAAGTTGAAATTAAGTCCACTCAAGTAGAACTCCTCTTAAGGATGAGTGAAAATATAAAGTTGGGGTCAGACTGAAAAGATTCCAGAAAGCCACACAAAGAGATTCGTGGCAGGTAGATTTTTTTTGTCCCCAATTTCAATAACAATGATTCTGTAGAACTGCTTCGACTGGTTGTAGAGATGATCAAATGTGGATATTCACATTTTTGAAAATGAGATTATGATCAGATCTGCCATTTTTTATTATAAAAGTGTATTCTGATTAAATATTTTCCTATAATGAGAAAAGAGATATATAAGACCTAAGAAGAGACTCTTCAAGATGCAAATTGGCTTTTCCGATGTTTCTACTTCTTTCTGATATCTAGATGACTTGAGGTGGATGACCTTGTGCGTCAGGTACATTTAGGATATTCATTTATGGCCATAACTTTTCTCCCCCTAGATTACCCAGCACACTCTTAACTCTTTGCATTATGGCAATGTTATATTCAGAATGGTGCAGCGTCAGGGAAGTGGGGAGAGAATTTAGGAAGTTAGACTCTCTTTTGCTCTCAGCTCTGCCATTGACTGGCCACATGTTATAGAAAAGTCACCATCTCTCTGAATCTATGTCCTCATTTGCAAAACAAAAGGATTAAGTGAGTATTAGTTCAGACTCCCTCATATCTAAAATTCCATCATAACCAGTGCCATTGGAAAATGAACTAAATCCTCCAGGCCCCGGGTGACATTGAATTTTAATAAATCCTTCTATCAACATGTTTATGTGTCATGTGCCTCTGCATAAGACTGCGCCTTCAACAAATTAGGTCTTTTAAGCTTCCCAGATATTTAGATTCCAAATGAACAATAGTAGGTAGTTTGAAAATTGACAGCAGAAAGTCATCACTTGGAGGGAAGTAGCTGAGCTTCCTAAACCACAAACTGGGGAGAGGGAGCTCTCTTCACATGCCTTGGGCTAGGCGGCCCCAACCCAGACAGTACAGAGTGGGTCTGCCAGAGCTCTGTGTGTACCCATGGGTGATTACGGCTGGACGAAATCTAAAGGAGGTAGATAAGCTCAAGATATATGATCTGCTTTCCTGCCAAGAGCAATTTGCTTGATAGGCCTTCTGCTTATAAAATACGAAGGCATTCTTTTCTCTATTAGAAAGTTTTGGTCTTTGTAAATGAACTATATATGCAGGGAGAAAGAAAAAAATTAAATAATTTGATTTTTAAAAGCACTAGCTGGATGGTGAGCATAAATGAAAATCAGTTGTAGTTTTCAGATATTTGATCCTGGTCTGTCTATATATGGGGAATTTTGATCTTTAGGGGAATCAAAGTAATTTAACTCTTAAAAATAGATGTTTTAATGTTTTAAAAAGCGTTGACAATCCTTGTCTTCCTTAATCCTCACAACAACCCTATGAAGTAAGCACAGAATATATGATTCCCATTTTACGGATGAGGAAATAAACTTACAAATGTTAAAAGACTTGCTAAAGACCTCACAACTAATAAATATGGGCAAGTGAACTTGACCCAAGTTCAGTGTGGTTGATGCCTTTATACAATTATCTGAGCTCCTTCTACACCTCAACTTTTGGTTTTCATTTTTTATTAATTTGTAAGGTAAATAATTTTGCTGACATTTATGTCAAAGTAGTGTTACTATGACAATTCTTATCAAATTAATGTACGTTTAATATACTGATAAACAAAATACTAACAGAAAGGTTTTCTTCCTAATTTTTTAAATTGGTTTTCAAGTATTTTTGAAAAACAAAAAAAGTTAGACTGCCAAATTTCAAAATGAAGTTAATAATGGGATAAATAGAAATAGAAATTATAAAAGTATTATGAGTCTATAAGAATTAAATAAAAATGATATTGACACAAGACTATACAGAAACATGGAGCAAAATAAAATTTTGGGAATACATATTGCCAAATGATAAAAAACATGTTTAAAATAACTATTTTCATAAAAATTTTATGGGAAAAAATGATTGAAAGAAATCAGATTAAAATATTTTATATATGTTATTACATCTAATGAGTATGTAATGAGAATAAGGATGACCTTGCTCCTATCTTTCAACTTTTCTTGGTTTAGTGTATATTACTTTTGAAATTTTCATGAAAAATAAAGTTTAAGGAAAAAAAATTTCTGAGTTTTAGGAACAGATTTTAAGATAAATGAAAAGTAAATATTTATACCCTGGAGCATCACAAATTAATAGAGGAATGGAAGCATTATTCTATAATTGGTCTGTGGATAATTTGTCATATATTAGTAAAAATGATTCACATCTTGAAATTATATTTATATAGTTAAGAGAAAACAGAATAAAAAGTTAAATATTTAAAAAATGAGAAGTCACAAAAGGAGAAAATATAGATAAAAACTTATCTGATCTGAATGTGGATGAATTTGCTAAACTCAAATTCGACGGAAGAAATTACAAAGAGAAGATTAAAATAAAGATCACTAAACATTTCAATTTTCATATGTCACCAAAACATTCTAACAAATACTAAAAGATCATGAGCTTGAAAAACTACTTTGAATGGGTACGAGAGACAAAGGTATATTCTCTCCCCATATAAAGAACACAATTAAACCAGCTTAAAAACTCCGAAGATTTAGTAGATAAATGGCAATGGATATGAGCAGACAATTCATAGAAACAATACACATGACAGATTTTTAAAAGTCTAATAGAATTGGTACTCTGAAGGCAAATTCATATTGTATAAGACTTTCTGCCTAGCAAAGGAGCAAAGTCTCAATTTATAATCCTTGATGCTAAAAATGTGGTGTTAGTTGGCCCCATGGCTGCAAAGAGCATCTCCCTGTGAAGAGATTTGGCTTTATGTTTCTGAAGTCCTTCAATTGTTCAAACCTGATGTCAGGAATGTCTCCTAACGAAATAATCACATATATAACCAAACATGTGTAGACCAAAATCTCTCCAGCAGTATTACTTTTAATAATGTAAAAATGTAAAAACCACTTAGATATCTAAAATAATAGAATGTTTAGAAAAATGATGGCTCACACAGAAGACGAACTATTATGCACCTAATTGGGAGGGTAACAGTTTTCATCACATGAATAAGTACTTTTGACAGGATGTTCACTGAAAAAAATAAAGAAGCAAAATCTACAGACAACGTAAATTTAACAACTTGTTTACATGGCTTAAAAAATACAAAAGAGAACAATACCAAAACTGTAGAAACTGCTTCTATATGGCAAAATTACGACTGATTCTTTTTCTTCCTGCTTCATTAAATTTTTGTATTCTAATCATGTTTTCTAAAAAGGTCATTCATTATTACTTCTGGAATAAGACAAAATTAAAGTATGCATACATACTACACATACACATGTATTTGGAAATCCTGTTGACCTGTCATGCATAGGACTGATTCATAAATTTTGTTTCCAATAGTGGGGATGAATTATACCAACCTATCAATACCCCATTACCCATTTCCTCTGTGAGCCTATAAGATTGCTGACCTGTCTGTAGATGCTAGTTCCAGGCATGCAACAGACTATAGGGTATAATCCCATACCTTAAATTTTAGTAGACTACTCTGATTAGTTGATGTGAAGAATGTGCCATGTTAATGGAATGACACCAATTTCACCACCATACAGTCCTAAATAAACTAACATCATAGAGGTACACTGGTCAATGGTTTGTGTCAAGAGATGAAAATGCAGAATTTCATTTCCATGTTATTTTTAAATATTGGATTGCATGGCTGAAAATTATAAACTGATCATTCCTACTGATCAAGTTTCAATCATAGAGTTATCTTTGTCTATAATAAAAAAGAAACCTGTGAATAGAACTAACATAAAAGCTCTAATTCATGTAGAACTCCAATGTATTCCCTGCATCAAAAACAAATCAAATCATCTTAAGGTTTTTGGCAATTTAGATGAATCTTTCCATTTTCATCTGTTATTGATATTAAATGAGGACTTCAAAAAGTACATGGAAAATGAAATTAAAAGATAAAAACAAAAAATATAAACTTTGCTTCTCAAAATAAGTTCCATAAAGTTCAATACCCTTTTGTAAGCAGTGATACCTGCCATTTAGTCCATCCCTAAAGAACTAAGGGTCCTGAGAATTTAACCATGGCAATCTCAACTTTTCACATTATCAACTAAGAAAAATGAGTGTCCTTTATAGATTTTTTTAGGATTAGAGGGGGAAAAAGTCAGAAAGTGCCAAATCAGTACTATAAGGTAGATCTCTAATAATTTACCATCAAAATTTTTACAAAATTGCCCTTGTTAAATGAATAAGAATGAACAGAAGCTTTGTCATGGTGAAGAAGGACTCTCTGTTGAAGATTTCAGGCATTTTTCTGCTAAAAATTTGTCCAACTGTCTCAAAACACTCTCATAATAAGCAGATTTTATGAAGTCAGACATGCAAAATGCTGTGAGCAGCCAACTGTTGCTTTTGATTGGTCCACATTTGCTTTAACTGGACCACTTCCAACTCTTGGTAGCCAGTGCTTTGATTGTGCTTTATCTTCAGGATTATACTGGTAAAGCCATGTTTCATCTCCTGTTATAATTCTTCAAAGAAATACTTTAAAATCTTGATCCCACTTTTTAACATTGTCATTGAAAACTCTGTTCTTGTTCTCAGCTGATCTGGATGCAACGGTTTTGGCACCTCTTGAGTGGAAAATTGGCTCAACTTTAATTTTTCAGGCAACATTGTGTACACTGACCTAACCAAAATGTCTATGCTGTTCACTACTGTTTCTGTTGTTAATTTTGACCCCCCAGAAATGAATAGAAACATGATTATTTTTTAATTTGTGACTGTCTGCCGATGCACACTTCATCTTCGGCATCATCTCATCTCTTCTTAACATGAGTTATCAATTTGTAAAATTCAGATTTCTTTGGGGCATTTTCCCCCATAAACTTTTTGTTTCACCATGCTTTCACCCAAACTTCACCATTAATGTGATTGTTCTTGCTTCAATTTTAGCAGAAGCTATGTTGTTGTTTAGGGGCTCTTTTCAAATTGATATCTTGTCCTTCTTAGTAGCCCAAATTAGAGCCTATTCAGACAGGTTAGAACAAGTTGGCACAAGTTTATTTGGGTGCAAAAATTTTGAGACCCATACATAGTTTTTTCATAATACATACTTCCCATGAACATTTTAAAGACCCTGTGTGTGTGTGTGTGTGTGTGTGTGTGTGTGTGTAACACACAGCATCAGAGGTGGGCTGCTGTTGACTGAGATTGGCTTGGCAAAGCTAACACTGCTCACCTCTTTCTGGTCTGTGTTCAACGACCGTGCATTGGGAGCTTGAAATCAGCCACAGTGGAGAGTATACGACATACGCTCAGAAACCACCAAACGCTGTAAATCAGACCATTGCTATTCCATGGAGTTGCCTTACCAGCACCTCACTGCATAGTAGGCACTTAAAAAATATTTGTTAGTGAACAAATGAATTAGTTAATAACTTGAACATATTTTATGTTGTCACTAATAATAGATCCCTTAGTGGAAAAGGCAAACAGTAGGGGAAAACTATCCCATTTTCCAAAGGTCCCAGACAAGCTGCTCTAAAATAAAAATATGAGTTCTCTGAGACAAATTTTTAGAACTATTAGACTCTAATTTCTTGATTTTTTTCATAATGAGTGGGTAAAAACCACACTCCCTGTGAATTTACGTGTCCATGAAGCAAGCCCAAATGTTTTACATGATAGAAAAAAATATTCTACCTCTCTCTATATATGTCTGTGATATAAAGATTCATTCCTACAGGGAACAAGACAAGAACTATAGACATTTATCACTTTTCTTAGGTTCTTAAGCATCCTAAAACTTGATCTCCAAGAATGTTATGGTAACAAACTATTTTTCACAAAAAGTAAATAAATCACTGCCACATGATGGTTATTCAATTTCTACATGATTTAATGGCTAATCCCAGGGCAATCACTAACTAGTTTCAACTCCTTCAGTGTGATGAAGTTTTGACAGTCATAACTGCACAGCAATCTATAGTTTAACATGAGTAATTCTAACCTAGTCATTATCAATCATTATCTAATAATCTGACACTAAAATATTAGATGTTGCCTCTGCAATAATAAGAAAATTGAAAGTATTCTCATCAAGTGATTATCTAATACTTCTGGGAAGCAGAATAAAATTAAATAAGAGATTTAAGTTCTGTTAAGATTCTAGCATCGCAATGAGATAATACCTACAAAATAAGTCAACTATGCCATGGTCCAGGTGGTCAATGAATTTGGCAAGGAGCAGCTTCCTCACCCATGTCTCCTGGAGCCCATGGGGCAGCTATGTATACTTCTAACCGAGCAGCTGATAAAGAGCTCAGAACTCTGGCCCTGACGCTGCACCCAGGTAAATCACAAGTAAATCAATGAAACTGCTTGGCCTCAGTTTCTATAAACTCAGGGTCTCCAATTTATGTGAAGAGCAATAACAACAATAATAATTGCTCCAAATAAATTGAACACCAGCAATGTGCTCAACATAATGCTAATTTCTAATATGGCCATACGTGGCGAATATTATTGTCTTCATTTTCATATGGAAATAACTAAAGTTCAGGAAAGTTCAATAATCTGTTCTAGGTCACACAACCAATAAGTGTTGAAGCTTTACTTCTTCCCTAGTAGAGCTTGACTTTATAGCCTAGGTTATCTTCATAAGACAATGTAACCTAGAATTTATAAGATCACTGTAAGGATCAGTGGGACAAGTACTGGAGAAGCACTAATTATGAATCAGTCCACAACTCTTTTCAGCCACGGAGAGGCTTTTGTTAATTACTCAGAAAGGACTGGGTATTTGCTACACAACTAACATAAATTTCCAGTTAATTTCTCTAGTCTAGTTAATCAGCTCTAGTCACCGCTTTTTCTGCTGTGAAATGCACAGATAATAAACTTTTTGCCAATCCCAATACCCAGCAGAGTCTTTTATGTGTTTAATATGCATTTATGAGTATTTACTGAATCCCAAGTGGTGACTTCTGAGTAGTTCTGACTTTCCATTAGAGAAAAGTCCTGGTCAAATGGACTTCCAGGCAGAATTAATGATTGGAATCCATGTGACTCATGCTCTCTAACAGACATGTAAATTCTCATTCTTTCTAATTGATTATTTTAATTCAAATAGTAGTATTGTAACTATTTCCATTTTTAGGGAAAACGTTGCAAACTTCCCTAAAAGGCTATATATTTGATTTTTTACTTTGGCTAATCTTGAAAATAACAGGACAGATGTTCATGTTAATTAAGCATCTTTTATGAGTCATCCACTATATTACAATTTAATTCATACATTTTGACCAATCCTAACAATGCTACAAGATCAATGTGATTAAATCTTAAGTACTGATAAGTGTTGAAAACTGAAATAACTTGTTATATCACAGGAAGAGCTGCAGGTGTTCTAACATGGTGTCTAATCAGCTGAAATGAAAGAAAAAGCCAAAAAAGAGTTGTGGCCCATGGAACAAATTTCAGTAAGGCACAGTTCCGTCTCCCACTCCTATGCCTCAGTTCTCAGACAATTACAGTAAGGTTTTCTCCACTCCCTTCATCCCATGCCCCATGTGCTGAATTTTGGTGCATTTTATCTGACTTCTTTTCACTTATACCAGAAAAAAAAAAAATACACAACAAAAACCTTCCCTGAAGCTTATATTTATTTGGAAAATTGGATCATTTGCAAACACATTTTATCCCTTGGTTATAATACCAGCACCTAATATAACTGGAAACCCGTATATCCCAAAATCAAGGCTTTAAAACTCTGCTTGAAGACTGAAATTAAATTCTTTGTAGGAGAAACCATATTTCTCAAAAAGTTCCTAACACTGACTCCATGGTTGGCTCTCCTACTGCTCGGTGGCTCCTGGGGATGCTTCTTTATTACAGTGTGTCTCCTATGACCAGCGTGTTTCTTTTCACTTTGGGGAGAGAACAGGGGAGAGAGGGACAGAGAGAGAGAGAGATGAACACACTTGAGAGCTGGGTTTTCTACAAATTTGGGCAAAAACAGCATCTCCAACCCTGCCTTGACTTTAGAACTTTTATTGCTTTTGATGGCAACAGAAAACACAGAGAAAGACTGCAGCTAGGTCTGAAGTCTCATATGGAGTTCAAGGTGGCTGGAGGGGGAGAGTTGTGTTTTAACTTATGAAAAAGAAAATGTGATACAGCAATCATTAGGGGAAATAATAAACAGGGAAGTGCCTAAACGTCAAATTTGTGTACAAAACTGCAGCTCAGTGAAACCAACAGAGGGGAACATTTATCTTTCACTCCTTCAGCCACAATAGTTTAATGGCTTCAATTACTTTTGATGAAGTTGCAGACCTAATAAATGTCACATTCCAAAGTTTGGAAATGTAAAAACTACACTGGATCCCTGCAGTTAAAACAACACATAGCCACAACTCAATCACTCAGAGTTCAAATGCTCTTATAAGCCAACTCAATTCTATTCCCTTGAGCCAATGATATCACTTTTTAGACTGGCCTAATAAATCACTTGGTCAAATTTAATCTCTGCTTGCACAATATTATTTAGCACCTCATACATTGTGTTTCCTCTTCAGCACAATTCATTAATTAGACATTGTCATATCTGTAAAATCAGGGTTATATTTGCCATCCTCATTTTTCATATAAAGAAACAAAAGAGCAAAGATTTCGTTGTGGTAATGCACAAGGCAAAAAACAATTCACGTGGTATGTATTATGCACTGTGCTTGGCTCTGCAGATTTTAAAATTCCTATGCTCTTTTAAAAATGTTTTGCATGTTGAGAAAAGAATTGTAGAATTCTAAAAACCCTATGTCTAAAGGGTTTAAATGTCTAAACATTTAAAAATGTTTTGCATGTTGAGAAAAGAATTGTAGAATTCTAAAAACCCATAGGACAGAGGGTTTCACAAAGGGAATGATAAACAGTGTCAATACAGCAAAGAGGTTGATGCTTAAAAACCAAAATGTTCCCATTACATTTGCAGTTTGAAAGTCATTGGCAGCTTGGATAAGAGACAATGAGAAGCAAGAGCACAAAAACTGGTGATCGAGAGTTAGTCTGAGATGCAAGAAAAGACAGAGAGTGTAGATTACTATTCCTAAAGTTTGGCTCTAAAAGAAAAAATAAAGAATTTTAGTTCTTGGCACCTTGAATCCATTAGTTACCCAGACTCAAAACCTAGTCATCTCTGACACTTCATCTCCCTCATCACCTACATTGCAATCACCAATTCACTGACATTTTTCCAAATTAATGCCTCAAAAATACGCTTCTCTCAGATTTTACTGTGACATCTTAATCCAGACCATTATTATTTTACCCCTGGACACTTCAAGAACTTCCTAACTTTTGGTCCAGCATTCCCCACCCACAGCTATTTGCAACCTAGCTCCCATGTCAGATTTATCTACCTTCATGACCACATTTGAGTGCTTTGCTTCAACCAAGATCTCTACCAAAATTGCCCTGTATTTTCCTGTATCTTTGCTTTTGCTTTTGCCCTGATCAGCCTGTCAAATGCTTCACCCTTTTTCAAGATCCATTTCAAGTATCATCTTCCCCATAAAGTTGCCCTCTCTCTGTCCAGCCAGAGATGATATTTCCAGTCTCAGCTTCCTTAGACTAGCATGTCATCATTCATCATAATTGCCTCATCAGGGCTTCTTAAATTCCTTCATAACAGGGACCATACTCTGCTGCATGACATAGCACTTAGCTCCTGCAAACACCTGAACTGAAACAATGCTCTTCATACTATATAAAAAGCCACCTGAAAAAAAAAAATGTTTTTGGAATGGCCTCTCTCTCTCTCTCTCTCTCTCTCTCTCTCTCTCTCTCTCCTCTCTCTCTCTCTTCTCTCTCTCTCTCTCTGTCTCTCTCTCTCTCTCTCTCTCTCTCCTCTCTCTCCTCTTTTTCTCTCTTCTTTTCATCTCTTTTATACCTGGTTCCTGATTGCAAAGTTAATGTTTAAAAGAAGAAATAGTCATTTTCCTAAACTCCAGAAAGAACGTGCTTCTAATGAACAAAGTGTTTTTATCACTTGTGGCCAATAATAACAAGTCTATTGAAAAACCAGTTAGGTGGTAAAAGACAATTATCATTTGGAGCAATGAAATTGTTGGATAACACAAATTTAGTTAATAAAACTCACAGCTATGCAGGGGACTCTGCATGGGGTTCTTAACTGTCATAGATAATGAGTTTGACATTTAAATTCATTCCCTCACATGTCCTCAATTCTCTAAATGTATGTTAGTTGAATAACATGCCCTGTATTAGGTATCACTTTTTCTTCCACATTTTTTAAGTTTTCAAGACATGCTGATACAGTCTCTCAAAATGTAGGGATCAAAACCTGGTGCCTGGAGCCTTAGCCTTGGATTCAGAGATCCCTGAACTGAGTCCTGACTGCTCGCAACTCACAGCCACAGTGGTCTTTTTCTGTTTTCCTGTCCTCATCCACTTACAAAGACGTAGAGGGAAAAAGACAAAATAATTCCATTTATTAAACAAAAGTCAAGGATCCACTATGCATCAGAATAGATACATAAATGATGTAGACAGAAGCAATGTATAATGATAACAGTGTATTTCAAATAAGTCAACAAAACAAGAACATTTTGAAATGATCTGTTTCATGTAGAGTAATGGAATAAATGTAAATAAATGGAAGGGCAAATCTTTATTGTTAAAGTCTGCAGGGCAAAACTATACATATATATTCATGAAAATATATCTGTTCGTATGTATCTATGCATATCCCAGTGCATTCAGCCCCCCAAATAAAGAAATGGAATATTAAGAGTAGAAAAGGTAGCCACTATTCTGGCTTTTGATAGAAATATATATATATATTTTTTTTTTTTTTTGCAAATTCTTTTTTTTATTGAATAGTAACTGTGTACATTAATGCACTTCTGGGGTACAGTATGGGGTTTTCACACACAATCCAAAACACTTTCATCAAAATGGTTAACATAGCCTTCATGTAATTTTCTTAGTTATTGTGTTAAAACGTTCATATTCTACTTATAGAAAGATTCACTTGTACCTTGTAAGATAAACCACAGAAGTGAACCCTCGAATGGCCCGCCCGCCCCCCCAGGCCCCCGGCCCCCGCGCGCCCCGCCGCCCGGGGCCGGGGGGGGGGTTGGGGGGTGGGGGGCCGGGGGGGGGGGGGGGGTCGGGCAGGGCGGGCGGGGGATTGGAAGGATCACTTCTTTGGTTTATCTTATAAGTGTACAAGTGAATCTTTCTAAGAGTAGAATGTGAACGTTTTAACACAATAACTAAGAAAATGACATG